>CAUYPK010078035.1:0-32301 GCA_963574355.1 Loris lydekkerianus | reverse complement strand
GTTCCTAATTGTATATGAAGTCAGCAAATTGTACCCCATAAATGCATTAATGTACACATGATCTATGTATTTATGATTTAATAAAATAAATTTTAAAAATTAAAATTTTCTTCTATAAAAAATGAAAATAATATCCTTCTTGATCTTCTTGGAAACTGCTCTACGAGAGTGAGAGATATGTGGGACTGAATTGAGAGGACACGAGGCTCATCTCCACAGAGGGAATAGACCTTGGCTCTTAGGGCTACTGATTTATGGATGTTGATTTTGTAACCTGAGACACTGCTGTATTCCTTGATCACTTCTAAGAGTTTTGTAGTAGAATCCCTGGTGTATATAATCCAGATATACAATCATATCTTCTGCGAAGAGTGAAAATTTGATCTCTTCTGACCCTATATGGATACCCTTGATCACCTTTTCTTCCCTAATTGCATTGGCTAAAACTTCCATTACAATGTAAAAGAGCAGTGGAGACAATGGGCAGCCTTGTCTGGTTCCTGATCTGAGTGGAAAAGATTTCAATTCAGTTCCATTCAATACTATATTGGCTGTGGGTTTACTGTAGATGGCCTCTATTAGTATAAGAAATGTTCCTTCTATACCAATTTTCTTAAGTGTTCTGACCATGAAGGGAAGCTGGATATTATCAAAAGCTTTTTCTGCATCAATTGACAGAATCATATGGTCCTTACTTTTAAGTTTGTTTATGTGTTGAATTACATTTATAGATTTACGTATATTGAACCAGCCTTGAGACCCTGTGATAAATCCGACTTGGTCGTGGTGTATAATATTTTTGACGTGTTGTTGGATTCTGTTTGTTAGGATCTTATTTAGTATTTTAGCATCTATATTTATTAGTGATATTGGTCTATAATTTTCTTTTCTTGTTGGGTCTTTTCCTGGTTTGGGAATCAAGGTGATGTTTGCGTCATAAAACGTGTTGGGTAGTATTCTTTCTTTTTCTATATTTTGGAACAGGTTGAGTAATATAGGTACTAGTTCCTCTTTAAAGGTTTAGTAGAATTCTGCCATGAAGCCATCTGGTCATGGGCTTTTCAGTTTAGGGAGATTTTTTATTGTTGATGCTATTTCAGAACTTGATATTGGCCTGTTCAACATTTCCACTTGATTCTGGCTAAGTCTTGGAAGGTGACGTGCTTCCAAGTATTGGTCAGTTTCCTTCAGATTTTCATATTTCTTTTTTTTTTTTCTCTTCTTTTCTTTTTTTTTTTTTTTTTTGCAGTTTTTGCCAGGGCTGATTTTGAACTTGCCACCTCTGGCATATGGGGCCAGAACCCTAATCCTTTGAGCCACAGGCGCTGCCCATTTTCATATTTTTGAGAATAAAGTTTCTTGTAACATTCATTAAGGATTTTTTTTAATTTCTGAGGAGTCTATTGTTATTTCGTCTTTGTCATTTCTGATTGGTGAAATTAGAGATTTTACTCTTTTTTTCCTGATTAGGTTAACAGAGGGTTTATCTATTTTATTGACCTTTTCAAAAAACCAACTTTTTGATTTATTGATCTATTGTAGAATTCTTTTGTTTTCAATTTCATTTAATTCTGCTCTAATTTTGGTTATTTCTTTTCTTCTACTGGGTTTGGGGTTGGAATGTTCTTCCTTTTTCAGTTGCTTGAGATGTCTCATTAAGTTGTTAACTTCCTCTCTTTCCGTTTTCTTGAGGAAGGCTTACAGTGCTATAAATTTCCCTCTTAGGACTGCCTTTGCAGTATCCCAGAGGTTCTGATAATTCATGTCTTCATTGTCATTTTGTTCCAAAAATTTGGCTATTTCCTTCTTAATCTCATCTCTGACTCAGCTATCATTCAGCATAAGGTTATTTAACTTCTATGTTTTTGTATGAGTATGCAGATTCCTGTTGTTACTGAGTTCAAATTTTATTCCATGGAGGTCAGAGAAGATGCAAGGAATAATTTCTTTTCCTTTAAATTTACTGGGGTTAGACTTGTGACCTATGATGTGATCAATTTTGGAGTATGTTCCGTGGGCTGATGAGAAGTATGTGTATTCAGTTTTGTTGGGATAAAATGTTCTGTAGATATCTGCTAATTCCAAATGTTGGAAGGTTAGGTTTAAATCTAAAATTTTTTTGCTCAGCTTCTTATTGGAGGATCGATCCAACACTGCCAAAGGAGTGTTGAAATCTCCTACTATTATGGAGATGGAGGAAATCAAGTTGTTCATGTCTGTTTGAGTTTCTCTTATAAATTGAGGAGCATTCTGGTTGGGAGCATAAGTATTAATAATTGAATTCTCATCATATTGAGTATTACCCTCAACAAATATGAAGTGACCAGTCTTATCCTTCCTTACTTTTGTTGGTTTAAAGCCTATTGTATCTGCAAATAGAATTGCAACACCTGCTTTTTTCTGCTTTCCATTTGCCTGAAATATGGACGACCATCCTTTTACCCTGAGTCTATATATATCTTTTAAGGTAAGATGAGATTTTTTTATGCAGCAGATATGTGGCCTGAGTTTTTGTATTCAGTCAACCATCCTGTGCCTCTTTAGAGAACAGTTTAAGCCATTCACATTACTGAAGAATATTGATAAGCCTGGTAAAGTTTTGGGTATCAAGTTTTTGGGATGTCCACTGGATATTTTTAATCCTTTTGCCACTGTGGAAGTTCGAGTTTGATCAAAAGTTTCTGAGTGAATTTACTTTTGTGGTGGAGGATTGTGTTGGTCATTATGGAGGATAGGTCTGAGAATATCCTGAAGAACTGGTTTAGTTATGGCAAATTTCTTCAACATGTGAATGTCATTAAAGTATTTAATATCTCCATCATAAATGAAACTCATTTTAGCTGGATACAGGATCCTGGGTTGAAAGTCATTTTGTTTGAGGAGATTAAGTGTCAATGACCACCCTCTTCTGGTGGTTTCAGCAGAGAGATCTGCAGTCATTCTAATATTGTTCCCTCTGTAGGTTATAGTTGTCTTACATCTGGCTGCTTTCAGAATTTTCTCCTTCATATTAACTTTAGTAAAGTTAATTATGATGTTCCTGGGGAATATCTTATTCAGATTGAGTCATGCTGGGGTTCTGAAACTGTGTGCTATCTGAATTTCAGAATCTCTTGTCATGTCTGAAAAATTCTCTTTCATAATTTCATGGAGAAGGGCTTCTGTGCCTTGTGAAGCCACTTTATCACTTTCAGGGATTCCTGTGAAGCAGATATTTGCCTTCTTCAATATCCCACAGCTCTCTGAGAGGATGAGCTGTTTTTACTCTCCATTTCTGTTCTTCTTTGAGAGTTCGGGAGCGTTCAAAAGCTTTGTCTTCAATGTCATAAATCCTTTCTTCTGTTTGCTTCACTCTGTTACTGAGGGATTCTACTGTATTTTTAATATCTTTGAGGGCTGCAAATTATTACCTCACTGTGTCAAAACCTTTGGTGATTTTGTCTTTAAATTTGTTGAATTCTTGAGACAACTTTTGAATTGCTCCTCGAATTTTTATTTCCAACTTTTCCTCCATTCTATTAATCTTGTTTGAAATTCAAATTCTAAATTTGATTTCTGACATCTCAGCCATCTATTTATGAATGGGATCTTCAGTTACATCTGCTATATGTTTCCTTGGAGGGGTTGATCTACTCTGGTTGTTCATGTTACCAGAGTTTTTCCACTGATTCTGCCCCATGATTATTTTACACCATTTGAGTAGATGAGTGGATAAAAAAAGTTGGGTTGGGGGCCCCAGGAGTGGTGATTAACCAGCCCGTTGCCCAAAAGCTTGGACTGGTGTCTGTACCTTTTCCCCTGGAGTTTTGCCAAGGTCCTGTACAGTGCTTACGCCCTGAGAAACTGGGGAGCTGGTTGGTGTGGTGTAGTTAAGTGTCTCTTGTTCTCAGCTGGTCTCTGTCCAACCCTAGTGAATCAGCTACTCTGGGTTAAAGTCTCAGCTGTGGAGAAATGCCACCAATTAAGTCACCCCATCTCCCACAGGCAACAATTGGAAAAGGAAAATCAAACCTTCCTACAACAACACACCCAGGGTACCACTTGGATAGTCCTCGGACAATTGGCCCAGTTCAAGAGGTCCAAATCAATTGTCTCATTCAGCTCCTGTCTCATGTGGGAGAGTTTAAAAGGTCTCTGGCAATTAGATTGCAGGGGTCTGTTGACAACTGAAATATGACTTGCTCTGGTGCTCTGCGAGGTCAGGAAGCCCACCCAGCAAATAAATTAGTCTGGGAAGTTTGATGCCTCCTAACCCACCTTGCACCTGTATCACAACCAGTTACTGTTAACCCCGCAGGGCTGTGACCCAGTTGCCTCCAATGGGCAGATACTTCAGGAGCTTGCACATGCCTGAATCACAGGGAGATCTATGTCTCCTCAGCCAGACTGCTGTTCTCTGCCACTATCCAACAGGGGGAGGTGAGACCTGATAACCTTGGGTGCTTAATGGAGGCTTGGGCTGTTCACTAAATTCCAGCCCCGCCCCTGATTGATGTTACTGACAGAACAACTTTGCGGAATTAGTTTCTGTACCAGGTAAATTCCCCTGCAGAAGACAAGCTGTTTTGAGTTCACAGAACCTGCATCTCAGGCCCTGTCTGTGCTGCTGCCCAGTCTCGGCTGTAGCTTGTATTCGCAGCAAGGTTAGCTGTTAGTTTTGAGTTCACAGAACCTGTGCTTCAGGCCCTGTCTGTGCCACAGCCAGGTCTCTGCTGTAGTTTTGTATTTCAGCCTCTGCCTGCCCTCCTTTGGGCTAAAGATCCTCTTAGAGCTGGGTGTGTTTTAGGCTCAGTAAAGCAGTCCTCTGGGTCAGCCCTGCCCTGGGAATCTTCCAGCTCTAGTCCCCGTGCTCCACCCAGATGGGTACCGCCTCAGGCAAACCCTTTACTCATGGGACATGCGTTTCGGTCCCAGATATGTTCTGCCAGTGGCTGCCACCAGAGAAGATGCCCAGCCTCCTCTGGTTGCCCAGAGAGATGGGGGTGAGACTCTGGAATATCCAGGGGTGAGCCTTATTGTTACCAAAAATGGCTGCTGCTCTGTGCCTTGGAACACCGCTGCTCCTGTGTGGTTCCCTCTCAGCCCACCATCCTCATCTCACTCCTATGCCACTGAATCAGCACTGACCAGCAGCATTCCATGCCCTGTCCATACCTTTTAAGAAAATACCCAAGAATCTGGACTCCTGGGGGACAGACTTCCAGACCTCAGAGTGAAAGTGGTGGGGAATGCTGGGAGCTCAGAATTTCAGATAGAGAATATACATAGTTTTATACAGTTTTATGCCTGGCAGGAGAGCGCCATGCACCCTAATTGGGGAAGTAGGTCCAGTTTTTAGAGGGTCTTTCCCATGGGATATAATGAGAGGACTTTTGGATTCTGCTAGCTTGTTTGTATGGAGTACTCCAAGCTGTTCTCATGGGAGAGGGGACTTCTGTATGCTTGGCGGTAGATTTTGTACCTTTTGTTTGTATCCTTGGGGTCGCAGCTAACCTCAGCAGGGTCGATGTACATTCTTCAATCTTCTCTCTTGGCACAGCTCTAATCTGCCAGGTTATTTGCTAAATTTCTGTCCTTTAACTCTCCTTCTGGATGGGAGCCTCTGTAGAAAGCTGGCTTCAGTCAGCCATCTTTCCTCCATCCCCTATTTTTTTTTCTTTTAAAGAATTTGCTTTCTCTTTAGACACTACTGTGTGGCAAATTTCATAGGAAGACAGGATTATTTTATGATAAAGATGGCACTCTACCACACCCATAAATAGCAAATAAAATAACAAACACATTGATATACATCTTGGCTCTTAAAATTTTTCATAATCTACCCAGTGTTCATGTTCCACATTCAGTTTTTATTATTCCCCCAAATGCCATTACACCTAAGTCATAGCCAAGTATTTTAGAGTTTCTGAGTCATGTAACTTTTATTACTTCTTCCATTGTTTTAGCACCTGTTCTCATGTTTTGTATTCTTTGTTTTACAATGTGTCTGACATTTTGCCAATCCTCAATAAATATTATTAGTATATTAAAAGAGTCATATAAAATTTAAGTGGACTAATATTCAAATCTGGATAGCATTTTAGGAAAATTGTTATAGCTGAAAAGGGGAGGAAGATGGTTATAGAGCATGGGAACTCCAGGAGAGGAATGATGAGTCGCTGTGACATAAAGAGCAATGCAAACAGAAATGGAAACACGGATTGGCTAACTACCAAATGAGGAGAGGCAGAGAAGAAGAGCAACGTTCAGATGAGTTGACATGACTCCCCTGCATTGGCAGTGGAAACCTTTAATGAGATAAACTGTAAGTTGTAAAATAATATGCTCAATGTTATGTGTATTGGATGCATTGTGTCTGTGGGGAAGCCAACTAAATAGCTAAGAGTTGAAGATAAACATAAGTTAATATCTCTAATATAATTGTCAATTAAAAAAATGCACTTGTGATGTGATTGCCTAATTCTGCAAAGGAGAGAGTCATGTACATGGACAGCACTAAGAATTAAGAAGACAAATACATCGGTCAGCTTAGGCTGCCATAATAAAATGTTGTAGATTGAGAGGCTTAAACAACAGGAATTTATTTCTCACAGTTCTGGAGGCTTGGAAGTCTCAGATCAAGGTGACAGCCATTGTAGCTATATGATGAGGGTTCTCTTTCTATCTTGGGGATGGCCAATAGTTACCTTCAGAGACAGAAATGTCTTTGTTTTCTCTTCTCGGGGACTAATTCCATCATGCGTGTCCCACCCTCATGACCTAATTACCTAAGCCTAATTACCTCCTAAAGGTCTCATCACCAAATACCTTCACCTGAGGGGTTGGGGCTTAGTTATATGCAATTTATGGGCACCCAATTTAATCCATAGCAACAATGTTCATTTTGATTAAGTAAATTGTTCATGGTATCTCTGGTAGCCAGGGTCAACCTTCATTTGAATTTAGTTTCATTCAACTACATTAATCTTTCTATTGTCCCCTTTCTGTATCAGAGACAAAGCAGGAAAAATTGGCATGAGCAACATTAGCTGCCATCCCCTTTAGCAAAGAGCACTGTCCAGCTAACACACTGAACAACAGCTGTGCACCATAGCATGTGCTCACCCTTTCAGCTATGACAGTAAACAAGGCACAGCCTGAGTCCAGCTTGCCCCCAACAAGTATGATGCCCAAAAGAGATTGGGGCAAGTGTAGAAAAATTGCAGTTTTTGTGTATTCCTTAGAGGAGGTGCTCAGTGTTTGATAACGGCAATCAAAAAACTGGAAATGATGCTTATTTTGCCTTTTTTAAAATCTTTGGTTGTACAGTGTCATTCCTACCTCCTAAACTGCTCTCCCAATCTTGTTATAACTGGGGAAAGTGGCTGCAAAAGGAAAAGCAGCATGTTCTTTCCTTATATTCTAGACAGGCTGAGAAAATATAGTGGAGTAGGCTGGGGAGCTCTATCGGTTCAATTTCTTTCAGATCCTCCCTCTTCCTTTCTTGTGAGAGCGAGAGCACAGATCTGCACTGTTGTTCCATATTTGGGGGCATTTTAAACTGAAATGTTTCAGCTGTTTCACATAAAACTATTTCACCCTTTTAATACCTGTTCAGAAATGTACCTTTGTCAGCTCTGGAGATGAAAGAAAATAGAAAAAGAAGAATGTCAGTGCAAGGATTAGGAAGTGTAAAGTCAGCTCATTATTGAGTTTCTACAATAGCCTCAGCACAGTTCTAGGTAAGGAAAGAGAACAAAACTGACATATCTATTCAGCAACCGAACTGTGCTAAGTACGTCATTCATAAGTGTTATACACCAAATACTCACAAGAGTCCCACCTTTAATTAATAGTCCCACCTGTTAATCTCTATTTTAAATATGAGGATATAAGTATTGTAGGTATGGAGGAGTATACTTGTTCTAGGCCATAGAGCTAGGGGGTTTCATATCCACGTCTTTTCAAACTCAGAATTCAGTGTGTAAGGATTGGTCATGACATTATGCAAACTGATTTTTTAAAATAAATTAGGATGTATATATGGAGTTAAAATGGATACCCACAATGTAACATGAAACAAAGAGTGTTTAATGAAGAATTGGTAAATTATGTAATTTAGATCATAAATGTTCTTAAGCACTCTTCCAATCTAAATAAGGGGGCAAAAGTGGAGACCAGGAACTAAGGAGTGCTAGAACCAGAAAAAACTTTCTCAGTGATGTCTTGAAAATCACAGTGGTCCTAGGATGAAAATGATGTTGGTAAACAGAGGTTAAGACATTAAGAAATAATGAAGAGCATTGAGCATTCCTGTGGCATGTTAATGATGGAGAAGTTTCGTCCCTTAACCAAGGGATTGACCCAAGCAGCCAGGGTCAGGATGAAATGAAGTTTTCTTTGTTTTCTGCACAGTCCAGTCCCACATAGAGCGATATCTTTATGTTGTTACTCACACAGAAATGTTCTGTCTCAGTTCTGTTCCCAGTCAGTGTATCTTTTAACCACTATCTGATGTAAGACTTCAGGACTTCCTGGTTGTTATATTTGTATAGTATCATTAAACAACAAACTACAATCCTGTAAAGAACAGACCATTCTTTAAAATAGAGACAATCCATGACCAGCTTTGCTTGCTGATCCATTACTGTCATCTTTCTCCACTAATTACCCATACATTCAGAAAGTTTTTAGAATAAGATTGTTATTCCCATGTTAATTACTGGCTGTGGCAAATCTCATTTTTCATTATTGGGATCAAACTATATATATAGGTCCTGAGGAGTTGTCTGGACTGGATTGATACATAGAAATTTTGCAAGAAATTGCAAATTTGAATTGCAAAATCGATTTATTTATTTATTTATTTATTTATTTACTTTTTATTGTTAAATCATGGCTGTGTACATTAGTGCAATCACCTGTACCCATTCTAAGATGCACCATAGATGTGGCCCCACCCATTACCCTCCCTCCATCAAAACCTCCCCCCTCCCTTCCCCTTCCTTGGCCCTTTCCCCATGGTCTTGTGCTATAGTTGGGTTATAGCCTTCATGTGGAAGCTATGATTTAGCTTCATAGTAGGGCTGAGTACATTGGATACTTTTTCTTCCATTCCTGAGATACTTTGCTAAGAAGAATATGTTCCATCTCTATCCATGTAAACATGAAAGAGGTAAAGTCTCTATCTTTTTTTAAAGCTGCATAATATTCCATGGTAGATATGACTATTTTTTAAAAATTTCAGATTAACATGAGAGTACAAACGATTAGGTTGCATTGTTTGTATTTGCAGGCAAACTCCACATCGTAGTTGAGCCCTTCACTCAGGGGGTGTGCTGTTTACCCCTACATTGTACCAAGATAAGACTCTATTTCAAAATGTTGATTATACCTGTGACGTAGGTATGGCTGAAAGTGAAATTCCTCACCCAGTGTCATGTAGTGCCAGGACCTGTTGTACAGTGTTTGCTCCATGGTCATTGTTTAGTCTGATTGTGGGTACAAGGCAGGGCTAAAACATATGGTCATGCAAGTAATACCCTGTGTAGGGGGCCAGTGGAAACCAGCTGGTGGTTTGCTTGCTGAGTCCCTCTTCCACCCTGATCTGGAAATGCTGTGTGTTAAGGGAGGAGTTTCTCTTTCTAATTTATGCAAAGATGTCTGGTAGACCAGCAAGGGCTCTACACAAGGCTAGCACTGTACATAAAATATGAAGCATAAAATTGAGGAAATTACACAGATAATGTAGATTTCTTCCTAAGACCTGCTCACTATCCCTAAATTCCTCCAAATCTAACCCTCTCCTAAAGCATTTAGAAACTTAAATTATTTGTTGAGTCTGGGAATTAATTATATAGTTATGTAAAATTCTGTTCTTTTTAATAGCCTTCATTGAGCCACTCCCCTACATCAGATACTAGGATTGCTGCTAGGAGTGCAGTTATGAAAACACACACATGGTGTCTGCTCTTACAGCATCTGCAGGGTGGTGACAACAAACACAGAATAGAACCACACATGCTTTGATGGTGATACATCATAGGTGTCCATCAAGGATACATCACTTGGCTCCAACTTAGGAGGTCAGGGAAAGAAGTCTTCTTTTTTATTTTTTGAAGAAGAGTCTCATTTTATAACCTTTGGTAGAGTGCTGTGGCATCATAGCTCACAGCAACCTCAAATTCTTGGGCTCAGGTGATCCTCTTGCCTCAGCCTCCCGAGTAGCTGAGACTACAGGAGCCCTCCACAACACACGGATGAAAAGAAGTCTTCTTAAGGACAAGTGGGAGTTAGACAAAGAAAGTTAGAGGAAAGAGTATCCCAGCCTGATGAAATGCATGTGAAGAAGGCAGCAGTGGAGAGAGAGCACTGAGGTTTCAAGAGATAAAAAGTTCAGGCCGCACCTGTAGCTCAGTCCGCAGGGCGCTGGCCACTTATACTGAGGGTGGTGGGTTCGAACCCGGCTCAGGCCAGCTAAACAACTGGAACAAAAAAAATAGCTGGGCATTGTAGCAGGTGCCTATAGTCCCAGCTATTTGGGAGGCAGAGGCAGGAGAATTGCTTAAGCCCAAGAGTTTGAGGTTGCTGTGAGCTGTGATGCCACAGCACTTACCAAGGGCAACATAGTGAAACTCTGTCTCAAAAAAAAAAAAAAAAAAAAAGAGATACCAAGTTCAAACTCTGATGAGCATAGGAAGTCACCTGGAATGGAAATGCATATTTGTAGGCTATGAGTCTGGCAAAGGGTCTGAGGCTATGCTCCCAGGGATACTGATATTGTTGGTTCATGAAGGCTATTTTGAGTAGCAAGCACTGGAAGCAGATGTAGTGAAGACTGACTTCCATGCCACCAGGGTGTGTCTCTTTTGTGGCTCTATCCTTTGTACCCAGCTCAGTGCCTGACAAATAGAAAATACTCCGCCAAAAGTCATGGACTAAACACATATATAAAGGAGGAGTAACCAATGAGGCCAGAGAGGCTAGGAAGAGCCAGTCATGTGGCCAAGTTAAAAGTTTAGAATTTGCCTTAAGAGCAATAGTGATGGGGGAAAGGGTGGGGGAAGGGACATTGAGGGGTTTTAAGCAGGGTATCATCATTTTATTTTAGAAAGATGGCCCCAGGGTGGGGGTGATGGCTCAGGCCTACAATCCTAGCACTCTGGGAGGCAGAGGCAAATGGATTGCTTGAGCTCAGGAGTTCAAGACTGGCCTGAGCAAGAGTGAGACCTCATCTCTACTAAAAATAGAAAAACTAGTGGGGTATCCTGGTGGCACTTGTAGTCCCAGCTAGTGGGGAGGCTGAGGCAAGAGGATTGCTTAGCCCAGGAGTTGAGGTTGTTCTTGGTAATGATGGCTGGCATTTGATCCAGGGCACCAAGTGAGACTCTAGTCTCCAAAAAAAAAAAAAAAAAAAAAAAAAAAATGGCTTCAAGCCAAGTTTGGGGTGGGCACCTTTAATCCCAGCCGCTCAGAAGGCTGAGGTGAGAGGATTCTTTATGTCTAGGAGTTCAAATCCAGCCTTTGGCAACATACGGAGATCACCTGAAGAAAAAGGGTGTGGGGGTGGGGTGGAGAAAGATGGCTTCACGTTAGTGAGACTGGAGGTAGAGTCCTGTTAGGAGTCATTTGGGGGACAAGATGGTTGTGTCCTGGTCAGGGGAACAGGCATTTGAAACCGAGAGATGTCCATGAGGGCAAAGGGGGGAGTCTGAGGGTGGGGTCTTTTGTCAGCCAGGCCCATCGATTGACTGCATACTGTTTGCGGGGCTGCAGGCAGAGCCCGGGAAGTAGGAACCCCGCGTTTCTGCTCAGGACCTGGCCCCAGGCAGAGCCCGGGAAGTAGGAATCGGCACACTTCCGGTCAGTACCTGGGCTCCAGCTTGAGGTAAAACACCCCACAGTCTCGTGTGGACGTAGAGGAAGAGCTTGGTGAATGTTTGTTGAGTGACTTCGCAAGGAAGTTGGTAGTTACCAAGAAATGGCGAGTGAAAGAACATTATGAAAGTCACAGGGAGGCAGGAGAGCGCAGGGGAGCTGCCTGACGGTGGCCCTGCGCCCAGGGTGGAGGGCTTTGGTTCTTCTTCACCTCTGTGGAGGCAGAGTTTGCCTCTTCCAAACTTGGCGGTTCTGCATTTTAAAGCAGTACAGAATCCCTTTGAAGGGAAAACCATTTTTGCTGAGATTTTAAAAAGTGAAATGTCACAGTTTAAAAGAATATTTTTTCTCTGATTTTTAATGCTTTTTTTTGAGGCAGAGTTTCACTATGTCACCCTCTGTAGAGTGCGTTGGCATCACAGCTCACAGCAGCTTAAGCACAAGCTCAAACTCTTGTGCTTAAGGGATTCTCTTGTCTCAGCCTTCCAAGTAGCTGGGATTACACAACGCCTGGCTACTTTTTGTTGTTGTAGTTGTCAGGTTTTTTTTTTTCTTTTTTACACAGGCCCAGGCCCCAAAACCCCCGTGTATGTGGCCGGATCCCTAACTGCTGAGCTAAGCGACAAGCCTTTTAATGCATTTTTATCATGGAGAATGCATGAAGAGAAATATGAAGAATAAATTTGCCCAAAGAACTCAGAAAAATACTATTATACTATTAACTTTTAGATATGTTTCCTTTTAGTTTTTGTCTGTGCACATTTTACATAATGGATGTATACAATTCATGTATACAATTCAAAAATAGTGTTTATTTAATCTTTTATCACAAAATATCTTCATCATTAAAATTCTTCATAAATATAATTTAAAAATAATTTTATTAACACTCTGTTGTTGGATGTATATGAGGCTTTAAACTTTATTAAAAACAACATTGAGGTGAAAATTATTGTGCACAGATATTTTGTTGACATTATGAAATATTTCCTAGAAGTTGAGAATGACTATGTCAAAGAATGTAAACTCAAGTTTCTGAGACATTTTGCCAAATAGCTGTCCAAAAGAATGGAACTTCCAAGTTCTAGTGCAGAATGTGTCTGACTCATAGTACTTCACCAATACTGAATGGTGTAAGTTAAATTATCAAATTTCCTACAATTAATTTTTTGCTTAATGAGTCTTGTTTTACTGCTAGTGAGACTGAAGTATTTTTTCTTATTTATTGTCCATTTGAAATTATCCTTTTAAATGTTAATTGTTGAGATTCTTTGCCCATATAGTCTACTTAATTCCAGTGATTTTTCTTACTGATTTTTATAAGCCTTTAGAACCATTGTTTTGGTTCTTTTTTCCTTGCTTTCATTCTTTACTATTTGCAAGCACAACTTTGTAAAAAGGATCCTCTATTAATAAACATTAATGTTTGTCCTATCATTTGGGGAGGTGGGAATAATTAGTAATTATTCCCTAATTACTAATCAGTAATTAGGCTTCATAGTGCAGTTTGGAATGAATGTGTAGAATACTATTACATGTATATATCTGGAAGGATGGATGGTTTGAAAGATTTCTATCTATTGACCAGTTTGAAAAAACTGGCATTTCTTTAGTTCTATACAGTTGTATATTTCATATTATCACTTAGCTCATATTCAGTATGCTGTATGATTTTCTTTTTCTTTTTTTTATTAAATCATAGCTGTGTACACTGTATGATTTTTTTATATGACAGTCATCATTAACTCATTTGGTAAATATTTATGTGATTGCTCTTATGCCAGCCAATTCATTTTTCCCCCTTTTTTTTTTTTTTTTTTTTGAGACAGAGTCTCTGTTGCCCTGGGTAGAGTGCTGTGGCATCATCATAGCTCACAGAAACCTCAAACTCTTGGGCTCAGGTGATGATCCTCTTGCCTCAGTCTCCCCACTAGCTGGGACTACAGGTACCCACCACAATGCCTGGCTAGTTTCTTCTATTTTTAGTAGAGATGGGGTTTCTTTCTTGCTCAGTCTTGAACTCCTGGTCTTGAACACCTTGCTGGTCTTGAACTCCTGGTCTTGAACACCTTGGGCTCCCAAAGTGATAGGATTACAGGCATAGCCACCAAGGCTGGCCAGTTTTTCCATTTTTCAAACAAGAAAGTCAAGAAGTATCACACCTGAGTAAAAGCAGTACAGCCTCTGGACAATACTCCCTAGTGTTTGATTCCACAATTGTGGTGTGGCTGGTGGCACTGAGTCTGAGAGCTCTGAATTGGCTTCTCAGTCAGAGAAGCTCAGGGAAAGGGATCTTATAATGGTTCTCCTATGCCAGCAAGGAGAAAATGCTGGCCATTTACTTACTGATCACCTACTGTGGTCTCAGGACTGTGACAGAACTCAAGGGCCACAAAGATGCAGCTCTAAGAAATTGACTCAGCCTTTGAGGAGGTTAAAATCTAGTTATGGAGACAAATCTAATAAAACTATCATACATTTTGCCTATTTTCCAAATAGATTGTCTTTTGTTTATTCAATGGTAGGAGCTACTTATGTGTAATGGTTATTGATCCTGAATTAGACATATTTAAAAATAGTTTTCTTATTTAAAATTTTTTTCTTTTAACTTTTTTATTTAAATAGAAACTTCTTTTTCTTTCTTTCTTTCTTTCTTTTTTTTTTTTTTTTGTTTGTTTAATCATATGGAAGTGAAAAAGTTTTGTGTCAGTGAGTTTATGGTTGTGAATTTTATATAGGGTGTCCATAAAGTTCATGTACAATTTAAAATAGGTTTACATTGTAAATTGCACATGAACTTTATGGACACCCTATGTAATGCTTAGGAAACTTTTCTTCTTCTTTTTTTTTGAGACAGAGCCTCAAGCTTTTGTCCTGGGTAGAGTGCTGTGGCACCACAGCTCACAGCGACCTCCAACTCCTGGGCTCAAGTGATTCTCTTGCCTCCGCCTCCCAAGTAGCTGGGAATATAGGTGCCCAACACAACATCTGGCTATTTTTGGGTTGCAGCCATCATTGTTGTTTGGTGGGCTGGGCTGGATTCGAACCCGCCAGCTCAGGTGTATGTGGCTGGCACCTTAGCTGTTTGACCCACAGGCGCCCAGCCAGGAAACTCTTCTTTTTACATAAGTAATAAAAATACTTTCCCATCTTTCCTTCTGTTATCTTTATGGTTGTGTTAAAATAATTAGACCGTTAAACTGTATGGAATTTGTTATGTGAAGTAACAATCTAACTTATTTTCCACATTGTTTAGTTATCCCAGTACTATTTATTAAATAATCCAGCTCGCTCTTTATGATTTGAAATGGCCTTTTCTCTGCTGAGTTCTCACACATCCATAAGTTTGTTTCTGTCCTCTCCTTTTCCAGGAATCCTTTCGTAACTTATTGGTTGTGTGAGTTTGGTTAAGATACTTGCTTGCTTAGCTCCTCATATTAAATTTGGGGATAATAACAGTAGCTATTCCACTTGACAGAGTTGTGAGAAGTAAACCACACTGTGTCAGGGCCTCGCCCCATTATCCATGTTCAAAGAATGGTATTATTTTTCATTGTTGTTTGTTTTGGGGCCAGTGCCTGTGATGCTTACTTACTGAAGAAGGTAGTCTCTGTTATTATTTTTCTTTCTAATAATTTAAAATATTTTCTTGGCCAGTCTTACACCTTTATTTTTCTATTTGAATTGAATTTCAATTCATCAAGCTCCCAGAAAAACAAACAAAAGAACAGATGAGAATCTGATTAAATTGCATTAGATTCATATATTAAATGGAGAGGTTTGACATCTTACAAAATCTAATCTCCCCAATCTACAAGTAATATAACTCTCTCCATTTATTTAGGTTTTGTTTTATGCTCTTCAGTGTTATTTTAATTATGCTGAGGCTTAGGCATTGATTTTTCTAGCTTTCCCTTTGTTATGGTTGAGACTGACTTTCTTCCCTCAGAACAGGTAGAGGCGGCTTCAGACTTTCATTAAATACCTTGAGATATATTCTCTTTGTAAGTCATTCAGACATCCCTGTGAAGTGAAATTGGCCATTTCAATCTTATAGGTGAGGAATTTAAACAGAAGGAACAAAGGAAAGTAATAGTTTTAAACACTTGTGTGTCAGACATGTGGATAATTTTACTTAATGTTGAGTAGGTCTGTTATCCCCATTTTACAAATGAAGAATCTGATGTTGAGAGAAGTTAAATGAATGCAGTGGAAGCACACACTAAATGAAGAGAAAGAGCTCAAACTCAGGAGTTGGGACTCTAAATCAGATGTTCTAATTCCCAGTGGCCACTGCTTCCCTGTGGTGCTGTCTAATCCTGTCTGCACTTGTCATTCATCTCAATAAAGTTGACCCCCAGACCTTTTTTTCTAGGGCAGGCTGCCATTCCTAAGTCTAATTTCTAGACCTATCAGAATGATCCAGAACCAGGTTCTTTTCCAAGAGCCAGTCACAGTGGCTTAGGCTATTCTGTTGCTGTTGAACCATGGCCTGGATGTCCAAATGCCTGTGTTACAAGTACCTGGGAGGAAGCTGGGGTAGGAGGAAGAGAGATGGAGGTCAAAAACTTTCTCATATACCTGAGGTTTGCTGTTTTGTTATCTGGTTGCTGGGGTTGAGGAACTCGAAAGCCATGTTGGTTTGTGAGGGTTATTCTGTGGTACTGCATAACCTAAGGAAGCTATATAAAGGATAAAAATCAGTGACTAGGAAGAGGTGTCTGCCTTGGAATGTCTCTCATTGGGCATCCTCTCCCAGGAAAGAGCCCCTCTCATAGTGGCAGCCTCTGCTTTCAGTAGGGGTATCAAGACTGTGGTGTTCTTGGGTTTTCACATTGATCTTTTATTAATAGAGAGTTTGTCATTGATCCTTTGTCCTTTTTGCAGAAACAGGACATCAAATGCCTGCTTTTCTCAGTTTTTCCACAGTAGGAACTTGGGGAAAGAGGCAGAATGTTCTCCGCTCTCCTTATTTTGTATGTGTATGTGCATATTTGTGCATTTAGTGCCTCTGTAGTATCTTGATGGAATGAATCCTGCTGCAGAATCTGGGCTCTGGGAGAGACCTCTGCAGCCACCTGCCACAGTCACTACCTGCAGGAAGGTCAATGTTTGAATGGAGCAAAAGGGTTCCAGAATATCTTTGGCTTTCAAAGCAGTAGGAGGGAAACTGGGTGGGGTGAGGCTGCAGGTTGTAGATGTTTCACATTCACTTGAAGCAACTGTTTCATGTGTTGAGAATGAGTAATCATTAAATAGAAATCCTTTCCTCTGGAAAAGTTTCCAAAAATGAAAATGTAAGCTCATTGCACTTGCTTTTCTAGATTGTTCGGGTAGTGATAACGTGGGATAAAGGGAGGTAGGTCTGAGTGACTGTGAAGGCATTGGAAATAGGATTTATATTTTTCAAACTCAGCAAGCATCCCCAAAGCAGCTCCATGGTGCCTTCTGGAGTGGAGCAATACAACGGCCTCGTGTGACCCTGTGGATAACACTGCATTGGATGCTGTTGGCAGAGAGGTGTAGAGTGGTAGGACAGAGAAAGTAGACTGGGCTTCTTGCCCTTGGAGTGGATTATAATCTATTTAAAGAAGTCATCAGTTGTTAAGGTTTGAGGGGGGCCACTACATAGCACTTTCTTTCTCTGTCCATGATCAGAACCAATTGAGAGAGACAGATGAAGATTTACCTACCAGTCACAGGTAGGGCTGCACAACTGCTGGCTTCTCCAACCAGCCATCTCCCCTGTCCTCTGCCTCCCCCCCCTAAGATTTATAGAATGGAGAAGCAAAGCAGAGAAAGGGCAAAGCTACACATATCCATTCCTTGTTTCCCAAATCACCAACCCAGGATAAAAGCCCAGAGTGTTACTTTGAAAGATATTCCTCCATAGGGAAACACCAGAGTAGAAAAAACGTAGATTCTTTCCCTCAAGCCCCTATAATCACCTCAAGATGAATTCTAATCCAATATATACTTACTGTTATGAATTTTTGGTTCAAGATATATACAGTGTATTTTGATATTGAAAAGGAATTGTCAAGAGCAGTGTTTAATCCAGGAGGAGTAGTGTTCTGGAAGGAGGCGATGGGCACAGTTTGCTGGAGAGAAGCACACAGCTTAAACAGACTGACCTGTTGAAATGGGGAGAGTTCATTCATGATGAGGTTAAACTGTGGGAAAATGAAAAAGACCTCCCAATATGATTAATATAAGACGTGGGTTGGCACCATCAACCCCAGTAGTCATAAATGGAATATAAAGATTAGATGGCACAGCCCCAATTGGAGCAAGTTTCCAGGCATCAGGGCCAGCTTGTGCAGTGCAGTGATGGCTGCAAGGCTGCAGCTGGGAGGGGGTGGTTCTGGGGATTCTAGCAAGATGAGGCTTTGTTATTATTAGACATCATGAGTGGATTTCCTCTCATCTGATTTATTGCTGGTTTGATAAATTAGAGATATTTTCCATTTTACCATCTGAGAAAATGCTTAAGGCTTTCTTTAGAGCAAAGAAAAAGTTTTTTTTTTTTTTTGTAATTTGCTTTTTATCTTAACAACTAGGATACAGTGAGATCTGTAGGGGTATGGGCTTGATTGCTGTTGATGTTTTCTATTGATTTTTCTGTTGCTTAGTTGAAATGGTTTAAAATCCCACAAATTCTGAGGAGGGGACTGGGAAAAACAGTAACTCCAAACAGTGGCTAATTCAAATCATATTCTTTGCGATTTTTGAAATGTCATGTGTGATTTTTGTGGGGTGGATTTTTCTTTCAAAACATGTTTTTGTTAAGTTGGCATGATGGGTCATTATGAAAGTTTGAGATACACAGAAATCAAGAAGCATAAAATCTGTGCAGATGGAAACAAATGAAGCCCTCCCGGCAACACCAATAAGCTGAGCAAGTTGAAACTGGCACAGGTGAATCAGGAAGGATGCTGTCAACTGTGTTCTTAGAAGTGAAGTAATGGCCTGTAACATAAGGTGGTCTGTCTTAAGACTTTCATAGTGACCCATGTATGATCTGTTGGTTGTCTTAGAGCACTGAGACATTGACAGCTGAAAATTCAGCAAGGGAATGGAAAGATTAAAATTACCTGTGGATGAATACACAGATAATCAAGATTTAAGGAAAATACATTTCCATTGATCTATTTGCTGCGTGTTTGTGCAGTTTAGGGTTATTCCCACTTACCCGTGAGTAAGTGGTGTAGATGAATCTGTAAGCTAGTTTTTGTTATGTTAGGCTGGCTAATTAAGTCTAATGTTAATCAGGGGTGTCTGACTGTACATGTTGTATAATATATGCAAAATACTGAGCACAATATCTGGCATTAGGAAGCTCTCTAATACTTAACAATATTAGTGGGGAAATAGTTACAGTATTTTAATTTGAAAATGGTTGTAAAGTATTGTGTAAAATATTATCCTACTTATGCCAAATTCAACAAAGAGGTATTAAGTTCTTATATGCCAGATGCTGTTTTAGGAACAGGGATACAAGAACTAGGTAGAGAAGAATATACCTTGAGTATATTCTCAAGTTGCCTTGAGTCTGATTTAATTTTGTAGCACAGAATCAATTGTTGCTTCTTGCTGTGCTGTTCTCTATGGATAGAAAATATTTGTTTACTTTCTCTAATTATTTTTGGAAGCTGGAGAATGACTGTGTAGGTATTTGGCTATAGTACCTGAGTTGATGTCCTGTCTGAGGAGCCAGCCAGATTAGGTCTATCCACCTCCTTTTGTGGATAAGGGCAGTGCTGAGGAAGAACTTATCCCTCTACTTTAGCTCAGGAACAGGGATTGCATTGAAATACATTCATTTCCTAAGGCACTAATGTGACTTATATTAATGGTCTTAGTAGCCCAGACCTGCTTGTAATCCTCCCTCTCTTGGGAGACTTTGCTGGGGAATCATTGTAGCAATCCTTTTCTTCTTCAGTGTCTTATCATTTGTTATTCTATTAGGTTTTCTGGATTTTTATTCTGGGGAGAGGAACTTAGAAATAGGTTCTGGCCTATGCTTGGTTGAGCATGTGAGCCACGTTGGTGAATTTCTGAAGTGAATTTTGATGCTGGGGCCCTTTAGCAATGGGCAGAGTTGGAAATTTGAGTTTGCGCGGTCTGTTGGCCATGGCTGGCAGTGCCCCTCTTGTCCCTTATTTTTTACTTTCCACTGTGTGGTCTAAGGTAAGTTTTTAGGTGTCTGTGCCTAAGTTTCTTCTATAAGATCAGGTGGGATTTTCAACCTATTTTCTAATTGTTTTATAAGGGTTAGGAGATCTGTACTTGCAAAGTAATTTGAACAGAAGAAAACTCCTACTGAGTAGTCACTGTGAAAGTTTTTATTCCAGCATGAAAAAAAAAAATAAATGGTGTAATAACCTGGCACTTCAAGGAATGAGACCATTTAAAATGAATTAATATCTGTACCTTTTCATTCCTAACTCTTTGCATCCATAGCCCCTCAAATGAGAATGCAAGTTACTGACCAACCTTTTGATATTCCTTACAGGGACACCTGTGTGGTTCTTTGTGAAAATTGCTCCAATTCGAAACGAACAGGATAAAGTGGTTTTATTTCTTTGCACTTTCAGCGACATAACAGCTTTCAAACAGCCAATTGAGGATGACTCATGTAAAGGTTTGTAATTCTGATTTGTACAAATACATTTATGCCTTTTTGTGCCTTTAGTGGGGCTTTCATTACAGAGAATTTGAGGTTGCCAAGGCAATCTCATCACAAAGATCAAGACCGAAACTTCAATTTGTGTTGGGTAAAGTACTGCATCATTCTGGAATCTATGAGGGGAGGAGAAGGAGAGAACAAACTACTTTTTTAAGGAAATCATTTGAATCAATTTCACGCCTTTTAATATTAACCCTTTCCAATATTAGATAGAAGAGGGTAGTTGGGCTACTCTGGTTTCATCAGAATCTTTTCAGTTCTTTTCACAAGACAAGTGTCAATTACCCAGAGTAGGCAGTCCATGGCCATATTCATCTGATTTATATATGAACTATATTAGATTTGACTTGAGTTCTGGCATTCAAGATTGTTAAAGCAGACTTCAGCTTATCTCTGCTTCTGTGGTTGATTGGTTTAAGTCTGGGGCCAGTTAATTCATTTGGAAAATGACATTAATGATGCCAGGGTCTTGAGTTACATTACCATATGGTTTGTTTAATTAGTTCTGTGACCACAGTTTTTAGCACTCACCTCAGCCATATCATATGCATGTATTGTTTGTATAATGTGGGGGATCTAGGAAGGGTGATGGCTTAGTATTTCTGGAACAACTGTACTTTAGAAGAGGTCCAGATCATCAGGATATACCAAAGATGGCATGTTATTCCCAGAGGCTTAGGGTTAGGGGGTGACATAGCACTTCTTTCACATCCCTCCTTCATAACTTGCACACAAGATAGTCAAGAGGCTGGAAGCAATTTCTTCTTGCAGTACTTCCTGGCTCTGTGGTTGATTTTCCAGTTATTTATTTTTTTATTGTTGGGGATTCATTGAGGGTACAAAGAACCAGGTTACACTGCTTGCATTTGTTAGGTAAAGACCCCCTTATAAGTGTGTCCCACACCCACTAGTTATTCTTGAGAACTCTGCTTCTTCTTCTTCTTTTTTTTTTTTTTTGAGAACTCTGCTTCTTATGGTTTCCTGAGATATAGCAAAGATGAGAGTGGAAACTGGGACATATTTTTCTTAATGTGACAAAATTTCTATTACTAAATGAACGTTACAGGAAGAAATAAAAAACATTGCAGGGATGCTTTCTCAGGGGCTATGTTTTCTGAGGGTATTTAAAAACTAGCATATTTAGACACCCACATTTATGGAGTTTAGAGCATAGTGCTGTGCATACCAGTGGTACGCTATTTTTAAAAACTGTCTGATTATTCAATATATCAATTTGAGTTTTCCTTTTGGTTCTAAGACTGCAGTAGATGCAAAGCTGTCTCAGCCTCCCAAAGTCTCCCTTTTGTTATGGATTTGTGATTGCCTGATTTCTAGTTTCTGATTCAGAGATTTCTCAGTGTAGTAGGTTTAATGTGGCAATAAGTATTATATGGCAAGACTCACTCTTGATTAAATGTCATCTTGTTACCATATAGAAAGGCTGGTTGGCCTGGCATTGTGGCTCACACCTGTAACCTAGCACTCCAGAGGGTGAGGCAGGTGGATTGCTTGAGCTCAGGAGTTCAGCCTGAGCAAGAGTAAGATCCTGTCTCTACTAAAAATAGAAAGAGGCAAGAGGATCGCTTGAGCCCAAGACTCGGAGGTTGGTGTGAGCTATGATGACACCATGGCGCTCTACTCAGAGTGACAGCTTGAGACTCTGTCTCATTAAAAAGAAAAAAAAAGAAAGAAAAGAAAAGCTTGTTGCTTTTTTTAACCTAATAAATTCAAAAATAATATTTTATTTTCATGTCATATTAATGTGAGGGTACAAGCAGCTAGGTTACAATGTTTGCATTCGTTAGGTAGAGTCCCTCTTGTAGTTGGGTCCCACACCCAAGAAGTGTGCCAAATACACTTACATTATGCCCATTAAGTGGGAGCACCATAAATAGCTTTTTAAAAGCAATTGGATATTTTGACACTCATTTTGGTAAGTTTTTTGTTAAAAATTTAAGATATGTGATTTGGTTGAATCAAAATGTTTTCTTTTTATCACATTGGAACCTTTCTAGGTGACTAGCAAATGTTATTTAGCAGGGCAGGCATACCTAACAGAGAATGCTCCTGGCCTGCCACCTATTTGCCTGCATTTGATTCTCATGAAATTTGAAAGGAGATAAATCAGAGTGATGCAGTGAGGCTCATTTAGGTTTATTTTCCAGGAATAAAATGTTCCACTTCGTTTAACCTGCCTCAGTGATGCATTTCTTTGCTAACAGGTTTTAGTCCACACACATACACACACACAGACCTGCATGAGCACACATACAATTTACCTATGCCCCAGGGGAACCAGGTATTAATTCACTTTGTCAGTGAAATAAATAGGAATAACTTGTGGCTTGATGTGTAAAATTTAAAACACACGTGTACACACACACACACACACACACACACACTTTAGTCCTTAATGTAGGAATTCTGCTAGTAGACCATGCTTAATGTCAATTCAAAGATGTGACTTTATAAGCCTATCTGTTTCAAATGCCATGGCAGATATGTTTAAATCCTCCCCACTTGTCATGTCACCATGGCCCTGGCCCACTGCATTTTGGTGGTCTGCTTAGGTCAAAGGCATATTTTATATTAGTATGTTTATGGTGGAATCACAGGATAATTCTCCAGGCCTTGCTAGTTTTAAGTCTATAAACTGCAGTTCTGTCTGCAAGGATCAAATCTAGATCCTAGAAAATATGCTGCTGTGTGGTTGGATTGTAATCCTGGCTTGACATTTCTTTTTGGATGTGTTCTTAACAGCTCGTTTCCAGCAGACCAGCTGGGTTTTCAGTATAGCACCTCAGTCAGCATTAAAAGCTCAAGACTCTTGCTGATCCAGGCTTGTTTAAAATTCACTTTTGAGATGGAATGGAAGGGTAGAAAATCTAAAACCCCAAAAATTTCCAGATAATTGTTCTGTAGCATAGCTGGGGGATGTCTTCCCACCATCAGATTAATCTTTTAAATCAATTGTGCTGGGCCATGCCTGTGGTTCAGTGAGTAGGGCACCGGCCCCAGGCCAAACTGTAACAAAAAAATGGCCAGGCATTCTGGCAGGCACCTGTTGTCCCAGCTACTCGGGAGGCTGAGGCAAGAGAATCTCCTAAACCCAAGACTGGAGGTTGCTGTGAGCTGTGATGCCACAGCACTCTACCAAGGGTGATAAAGTGAGACTCTGTCTCTAAAATAAATAAATAAATAAATAAATTGTGCTTCAAATTGTTTTTTAAATTACCTCGTTTTCTATGATCATGTAATGAATGTCTAACTTTGGGACTCAGGAGTGGGATGAATATATCCCCATAGTGGTGAGAGAAGCCAGTTTGTAGGTAGCATTTTCTCACAAAACACCCACAAAGGGGCTAGCACATGGGATAACAGGGGATTATTTTAGCAACTGACACAAAGTAACTCCCTTTTACCCAGAGCCTCAGGCACAGGCCCTGGACCCTGGGAGTGGTTCTTGAGCCTCCTGTATCATTTGATGAGTCAGTTCTCACAGTCCTTTTTACGAGTTATCCTGGCCTCTGACTTTCTCATCTTTCGCCTGTCTTTTGACAAATTCTCTTAGTCTCTGACAAATATTGCCCACAGATGACATGGAACACGAAACGAAAGTCAAAGTCAAGCTAGGTTTGCTGTTTGTTAACAGCTCTACTCTGTGTGTGTGTGTTTGTGTTTATGTGTGTGTGTGTTTGAGAAAGAGTCTCACTTTGTAGTCCTCCATAGAGTGCTGTGGCGTCACAGCTCACAGCAACCTCCAATTCTTGGGCTTAAGCGATTCTCCTGCCTCAGCCTCCTGAGTAGCTGGGACTACAGGTGCCTACCCAATATCTGGCTTAGTTTTTTTTTTTTCTTTTTTTTTTTGTTTTTGTTTTTAAAGTTGGGAGGGAGGGGTCTTGCTTTGTTTTAGGCTGGTCTTGAACCTGTGAGCTCAGGCAGTCTACTCGTCTTGGCCTTCCAGAGTGTTAGGATTGTAGGCGTGAACCACCCCTCCCGGCCTCTTTGTGTGTGTGTTTTTAAAGGCTAATAAAAAATTAGGTAGGAATTCTTGGCTAAAATGAGAATCTGTAATACTCCAGCGGTTTTATTTTTTTCCTTTCTCTTGCTTTTTTGTTATTAAAGATAATTGGAAGTAGCCTGCAGGATATGTTTCTTTTCCATTCTGCCTTCTGAGGTGGCTTAGGCAAATGGATAGAAAATAAAGTGTAAGGCTCAGACTTCTCTTTCTCTCTATTGCTCACCAAAAGATGAGTCACCCTTCTTGTTTTCTCTCTTACCACCAAGTAATCTCTTATATTAAAGGAACAAATTCATTTTGAAAGATCCATGTTATTTACTTCTAAATTTAGAGTTAAGTTTGAGCCAAAATCAGGCAAAGAAAGGAATGTAAAGCTCTAGAAGAGATTTTTAAGAGCCAAAGATTTAGAATATTGAAGGATGAAGGCGCTGACAGGCTGTTGTAACTGCCAGTGCTTCTCCATATGTCCTTGTGTGGGATATATTTATGAAGCACTCTTAGAAAATGGACACAAGTCACAGGTCCTCCTCCCCTTTTAATAGTAATATTTTACCTCTGTACCCTTAGGATCATGGAAAAATGATGATTAAGTGACTGCTACTTGAAGAAGCCATCCTAGACTTTTGCTTATTTGGACATTGGTGGGGAAAAAGATTATGGAGGGAGACTTGAGGACACTTGGGCAGTGATCCACACGGAGTGATCATCCTTTATCCACTATTCTCTGCTAGTTATTAGGTTATGGCCTCAGCTACTCTAAGAGAATGTGTGACTTTGTATCTCAGGACATGGCTGGTCTCTGTCTTTTCTATTACTCCTGGGCTTACCCTCAGAGGAGCTAGAATTCTAAACCATCCCAGAACTATCTCTTCTTGCCTAAAGGTTTGGATGCTAAAGTAGCCTCTGTGGTGGCTCAGCCAAGTTGAAACCCATTTCATCCATTGCCAGGTCAAGGCAGGGGGGAAGTAGTCATCTTCCCTGAGAATGGAGAAAGGACCTAGTAAATACAGTTTTTGCTAATTTTTATTTTTATTTATTTATTTATTTTTTATTTTTGGCCAGGGCTGGGTTTGAACCCACCACCTCTGGCATATGGGACTGGCGCCCTACTCCTTTGAGCCACAAAACTGCCACCCCAGTTTTTGCTAATTTTTAGATTGCACACTGTGTACCCCTCTTTCTGTCTTTCTTTTTGACTTTTCCTCTTCTCCTCCTGCTCACCCCCTTTCATTTGCCTGATCATGTGATGTTTTTGATCATCCCGTGGTACCCTCAACTCTGCTATTCTAAACTTGCTGGTGATGTTTGTGATGAAACTGGGCCAGGTGTTTCTTCATTTGAGCTTAGTTCTAAGTTGAACTTATGAGTGGGGTATAATTGGAGGAATGGGTATAGAAAAGCCTGCGACAGAGGGAAGCACAGAAATGCCTCCTAAAACTGAACAGAGTTTATGAAATAGGCTGCTTTTTTTTTTTGAGACCGAGTCTTTGAGCACTGTCACTATAGACAAGTGCTACCATGGCTAGCTAATTTTTCTATTTTTTAATTTTTTTAATTTTTGGTAGAAACTGGACTTGCTTTTGCTCAAGCTTGTCTTAAACTCGTGAACTGTAGCGATCCTCCTGCCTTGGCTTCCCAGAGTTCTGGGATTATAGGAGTGAGCCAGGGGCCTGGGCTACTTATCTGTGGGACTCTGTGTCTATTGGAAGCCCAGATAGAAGTCGATAAGTGCAAAGAAAAGATGTTTGTCCTTCTTCCATATTGATTTAACACATAGACTTATTGGGTGTCCTTTGTGTGTCTGGCCTTATGTCTACATACAAGGAAATGTGCTGGACCCAGGAAATATCAGAAGTGGAGCCACTGTTTGTTTGAATCTACTTGGGGGAAGGGGCAGACAGGTAAGCAGATAAGAATAAAAAGGCATAATCAGTGATGCAGTAGAAGTCTGTGTAAGGCAAGTGGGGGTATACTAGAAGGACAGGCAGATCTCCTAGAGGTACAGTGTTATCTGGGAAAGGCTTCCTTGGGGAGAGGTGAATCAGCTCCCTCACTTTCACTGTGGAAAATGATCATCTGGCTTCTCCTGAGCAAGATCATCTTGAGCTTGATTCTCACTGGGTTGTCCCTTCCCAGTTGTCCTTTTGGATAGTAGGAGTTAAAGTTTTTCTAGAACTGCTTCCCCCAGAGCTTTGTGATAAGGGACATTGTTGGTTTAAATTATACATATTATCTAGCACTGATTTGGTTTGCTCTTCTTGTGTTTCAAACCTCATTGAATACCTGTCACCCCAGTCAACAAAACCAGAAACTCTGGAGCTACCTGGATTACCTCTTCTCTTCCTCAACAGCTGCTTTTCTGGGTCCAGTTGATTCTTCCTCTGTAGCTGCTCTCAAGTCTCTCCTTACCCCCAGCCCAGACCGTGGAATTGGTGTAGGCCTCCATGGTCTCATGCTTGTTGTTCTGTCCTAAATACAATTGGTGTATGTATCTCTCTCCTTGCCATATTTAAATCTGTTAGTTCCCTGTGGGTTTTAGGATGAAGTTTAAATTTCTTAACTTACTGTCTGGGTTTTTACTGTGTACGTCCTTCCCAGTAGCCTCTTTAGCGCTACTGCAGGCCTCTCTTAACTTCCACTTCCCTTTATAAGCCATGCCCCTTCATCCAGCCATTCAGAATGTTTTGTTCTTCCCTGACATAGTACCCTATTTTATGATTTTCTATGTTTGTAGGGGCTGTTCCTTCTGTGTGGAGGGTCTCTCTTTCTTTCTTGAGTCCATCTAATTTTTACTGATCTTTCTAAATTTTGCTATAGTGTTACTTCCTCCAGGAAATGTTCCGTGATTTCCTAGGCGGGATTTGATAGGCCCTCTGTGGGCAGTCTTGGCATAACTTCCTGTACTCATCAGTGTCATGGAACATAGCTTTCTATGTCATGATTTTTATTTATTTGTCAGTCTTCCCTACTGGAGTATGTGCTGCCTGGGGCCAGTCATTGTCTTATTGATGTCAGCA
The DNA here is from genome assembly GCA_963574355.1 of Loris lydekkerianus. Lineage (NCBI taxonomy): Eukaryota > Metazoa > Chordata > Mammalia > Primates > Lorisidae > Loris > Loris lydekkerianus. Next base: position 4,718 of record CAUYPK010078035.1, on the reverse strand, counting down.
TCTCTAGTATCTAGTACTCTGCCTGGTCAGTGCATGAATAAATGAATTTATTTTTTCATCTGGCTATGGATGATTGCTATTATGAAGTGTCTGTAGAGCACAAAGGAAAATATGTATGGGGTTGGGAATTTGGGAAAGAGTTCTGCCTGTGCTGAAGGAAGTGTGACATTTCACATTGCCCATTCATTCCCCATCCTACACCACTCAGCTTTCCATTCCTTCTGCTCAGCCAGTTGAGAGCTAGTTCCTTTAAGGCAAAGGTTCTCAACCTGTGGGTCGCGACCTACAGGCATTGCATTAAAGGGCTGCAATATTGGGAAGGTTGAGAACCACTGCTTTAAGGGCTGCCTTCTTGAAAAGAAAGTCAAGCATAGGACAGAGAGTGGGAGGCTAGTCTGAGCACAGGGCAATGCCCAGAGGTCCAGGGCATTCCTTTATGCTGTATCAATTGATGGACCAGGGCCCTGAGCTCCCTGCTAGGTGGGTCTGGGGCATCTGCCCTGCCGTGTGTCTCTCATCACTGGTCCCACCATATGGGTTGCATTGATGGTGATGGTAGGGTAGATATAGAGCCCTTGCATGTATGACTGTTTTCTATTTGATTAAAAAATAAATTTCTGCTTTTCTTAAAATGCTTTGTAGAATTAAACTCCAGCTTTGTTTTGAGCCAAAGCAGAGCCTCTGAGACTCTAAAAAATCTTACTTCACAGTTTCCACAGTACATTCATAAATGGTGCATTTAAGGGAGATGTCAAAGACTCCTGTGCAGTATGTGCTGTCCCCTCCTGTTAACATTAATGGGACCCCCACAATCCAGCTACCACTCATCTCTTTTTAAGCTGGCTCCAGCAGTTCCACATCTCTGCTTCGTGGCATCAGGGTAGATAAAAGCACCACTAGCTTTTTATTAAAGCCCAGAACTTCTGGAATGAGTTATAAAAGAGCTGATTCACTGTTCTTGTTGTAGACAAAAAATTATCCAGACCTTGATTTTTTTCCTTTCAAATATACATATTGTAATATTTATAATAAATTAACATACACAAAAGCACACTAGTTAAAACAACATTAAATTGGATTAAAAGCAAATAATTCAGGTGTATATTCTTTAGAAGAGGAATTCATAAACTTAAGGACATAGAACATTTAAAGTAATAGTGTTTAGTCTTCTATGACTTGGGCTATTAAAAAAATAGGGTAAAAAAGTTGTACAACATAATTAGAAAGGCTGATGTAATGAATATAGCACATAATAATTTTCTTAAGCATACATGAAAAATAAAAATGTGAGCAAATACAAAGTTATGAGGTAAGTCTGATCAAATAAAAAAACAAGTAAATATTACAGGACATATTTCTTTATCACATAACAATTTACTTTTTAGTCAAAATGAAAAGGTAAATAAAAATACTTCTATTGGAAATTTGAAAATTTGTAAGTATCTCTTAGGTCAAAGAAAAATTATGGTATACTGAATATCATAACAAACATAACATTTAAGCAGATTATGATTCTTAAAGGTTGTGCAAAAAAATAAGAAAAGACCATTCATCTGTTTAACTCTATTGTCCTCTGGACTCTAAGTCTGTCTTAGAAAGGTGCTCCAGGGTAAAATTTCATGGTGAGATTTCTACTGGGAAGTGCCGAAATGCTTGTAAACTCTAAAGCATAAAAAAATAAAATTGCCTGGTTCTGATTTTAGGTATTGTGTAAAAATAGTTGCATGCTTGGTTTATTTGCTATATACCTGTGTCTAGGTTTTTGGAGCTCCTGAGACCCAAGCCTAGTCTTGAAAATCCTTACAGGCTTTCAAGGGTCTCATGGGGCAACTGCCATGGCGATAACCTTGGTGCACATGGGTTTTTGGATGTTAAAAATGACCATTATCTTTGGAGACCTTTAAAGGCAGTCAAGATCACTGAGATATCTTAGATTCTCAGTAAAGGCCAGCTATCAGCCATCCTTCTTCCCCATCCCAAAGCAGACTAAAACCTGCTGGTGCTTTTCCTGTCTACTCAGTGGTTGAATTCATTTCTTATCCCTTGGCCTTGGAAAAGGCAATCGTGGAATGGTCACTTGACTAGCTTGTCCATTTGAGACCCTGAACCAGCTCAGTTTCTATTAGATCAGATAGGAGGGGGATTGGGAACAGCCTGGGTCAAGTCACCAAGTCAGAGAAACATTTCTATTGCCTGATACTTTTTTTTTTTTTTTTTTAGACAGAGTCTTACTATGTTGCCCTCTACAGAGTGCCATGGCGTGATAGCTCACTGCAACTTCAAACTCTTGGGCTTAACCAGTGGTTCTCAACCTTCCTAATGCTGTGATGTATTTTCATTGTTACACAGGGGTTGTGACCTACAGGTTGAGAACTGCTGGAAAGCTATTCTCTTATTTCAACCTCCCAAGTAGCTGGGACTATAAGCTTCTGCCACAATGCCCAGCTATTTTTCTGTTGTAGTCCATTGTTGTTTAGCAGGCCTGGACTGGGTTCGAACCTGCCAGCTCCAGTGTTTGTGGCTGGCGCCCTAACCACTGAGCTACAGGTACCAAGCCACCTGATATTATCTTATAGAAAAGCCCTGGGTTGGAGTAAACGGATCTGGGTTCTAGATTCTTTCTCATTGTCTAGACACTCTGTGTCTCAGTGTTTCTAACAATAAAATGATACTAACACGTCCAAAACCTATTAGGATGAAGTCAAAGTGCATGGGAAAAGTAACTTGCTGCATACTTTTGAGTGTGTCAGGGTGCTTTTGTGAGCAGTGAGTCTTGTTAGCAGGGATGCAGTGACTCATGGTAGTTTGGGAGGACATTGTGGGTGTCTGTTTCTGTCAGGTAATAGGTGATGTGAATATCTGTGCTCCTTCAGGACATGGTTGACCCTGTCTTTTCATTCTTTCACATGCTTCAGGCTGGGGGAAGTTTGCTCGGCTGACCAGAGCATTGACAAGCAGCAGGGGTGTCCTGCAGCAGCTGGCTCCTAGTGTGCAAAAAGGCGAGAATGTCCACAAGCACTCCCGCCTGGCAGAGGTAAGGGCAAGGGGTTAGCTCAGCTTGACCCTCACTTCCAGGGGGTGCATGGACCCCCTGAGGAAATGGCACAAAACTAGTATACTGTCTTGGAGGGGACCTTCAGGACATCCCCAGGCTCTTGATTGCACACCATGCTATAAGGTACGACATTGGGTAAGTTACCTAATTCCTTTGAGCGCACTACTTTCCCATATGTAAAAGTAGTCTGGAAAAGCTCTGTTCCAACTGGCTTGAGATGCAGGTGTCAAATCACTTTTTTGAAGGGGTCAAGAAGGAACTAGAAGTGCATTATATAAATACAAGAGTTTTTACTTATTAACCGTAAACAATTTTGTTATTTGGACAATAATATTTTTATAGTAAAAGAACATACAGGAAACAAAAAGAAGAAAATTAAAAATTGCCTATAATCCCACTGACCACAGAGGATTGTTACCTATTTTTTGTGTGCATTTAACTCTTTTCTATTCATATATCCCATTTCCTGAAGACCAAGAAATTCATTTTTTAACGTGTTAATGTTACGTAGTTGAGATACATCTAAGAATCCGTGTGTACATTGGATGTAGTTGCGTTGCCTTTCCTTCATTTTGTGATCATCTTCCCAAGTTAATAAATATACTTAAAATTATTGTCATTCTGATAACTTTTATAGTGTGGAAAACTAGATATTATCCCTTCTGTAGGGAGAAATGAGAGGCTGATAAGGCTCGTTGAGGTGTTTTATCAGGCTTAATGCACTCAGCTCACTTTTATCAGCTAGTGGTGGTATCTGATCTTTATTTCTACAATTAGACCATGGTGGGATGAATTAGCAAATTAGCCCTTTACAAGGCAAACTATTATCTTACCCAAAGATGACAACATATGCTGTCCTCCTTCCTAGAGGTGGCCAGCCATCCCTTGATCCATGCTTTGATGGTGAGGCCCTTTCTGACTTGGCTTCAGGGTCCCACACCCTTAAGGGAGAAACTCCCAGCACGATGCAGCTCATAGTGGGTACTTTGCATATGTGCACCAAATGTAAAATGAGTTAACCATAGAAGATCTCTCTGTAGCAGCCAGAAGTTTTTGCCAACAGTGGGGATGGGGAGTATTTACTTGTGTCATGTTAGAGAAGGAGAGACATTTGTGTGATGGTAGCTTCTTTTTTTGTCAAGATGTGAGCTTGGCTTATGATAGAAAAATTACTACAAGTGACCTCATTTCCCTGTTTCTTCTTATGGTTAATAAAGTAATCTCCTCTCTTGTTTCTTTCCACATTTGTCACTTTTGTCTGTTCACACTGGCCTTCTTTCTGTTCCTTGTACATGCCAAGCTTACTGCAGGTCTTTGCCCAAATGTCATTTTCTCTGTGTAGCTACCTGTATCACTTAGGATTATGCTGGAGAAATAAAGAGCTTTATTGCAAGGAATTGGCTTATATGATTGTGGGGGTTTGCTCAGCATGCCCAAAATTTGTAGGGCAGGTTAGCAGACTAGAAACCCTTGGGAGAAGCTGATGCTGAAGCCCACAGGTATACCATATATCAGGGGTGGCGAACAAGTTCGACACAAAGAGCCAAAATTTTAAACTGTGAGAGTCAGAGAGCCACACCACGCAGTGACCTGCCAAAACAGACAAACACTCACACAAAAACATATAATTTTAACAATAATATATTAAACACATAATATAACA
>CAUYPK010078034.1:0-13989 GCA_963574355.1 Loris lydekkerianus | reverse complement strand
CATGATGGTCCAAGAAAATACAAGGAATAATTTCTATTCTTTTAAATTTGCTGAGGTTAGACTTAGATGGAGACTTTACCTCTTTTATGTTTACATGGATGGAGATAGAAAATATTCTTCTTAGTAAAGTATTTCAAGAATGGAAGAAAAGGTATCCAATGTACTCAGTACTTTTATGAAACCAATCTATAATTGCTCACACTTTCTTGTTAACGATAGATCACAACAATAGCCCTGGATGAAGGAGAGAAATAGAGAGAGAGGGGAGGAGAAGGGGAGGTTTGATAGAGGGAGGGTAAATGATGGGACCACACCTATGTAGCATATTGCAAGGGTACAAGTCAAATCTACCAAGTATAGAACATAAATGTCTTAACGCAATAATTAAGTAAATGAGGTGAAAGCTATATTATTTAGTTTGATGTAAGCACTCCAAATTGTATTAAAAAACACACTGTACCCCATAAATGCATAAAGGTATTCATGATCTATATGTATATGACTTAATGAAAGGAATAAAAATAAAAAGTGAGCACGAGGAAAAAAAAAAGAAAACTCCCCTGGCAGACAGCATTTCCAAAATTTGTTGCTGGAGGAATTTATTGTATCATGATGACTCCACTGTGGGAGAACTCTGGGAAGCTTTTCCCATCTTCTTTTCTCTCTGCTGATTTTTCTTTGAGTCTTTCCACTATAATAACTAATAAGTCACAACCATAGCACAACTATATTCCAAGTCATGTGAGACCTCCCAGCAAGTCAGTCACCAAAGTTGGGGGTGATATTGTAGAATGTGATGATTCTTTGTTACTAAACTTCCATGACAGGAGAAAAACGTGGGGAACAGTAGCAAGGAACAGGTCATGAGTGGTCTTGCAATTAAGAGATATGTCATTGATTTTTAGATGAAGTCAATCATGCTGTGAATTAATGTCCTTGTCCTTCCTGGGAAATTTATGTTATGAAATGAGGCTGAAGGTGCCTCTTCACAATATAAATAGGGCAAGAATAAATCATCAATACCTTACCACCTCCCCCCAGGCATTCCTTCTGAATTTAGAGGATAATTCCACTGGCAATCCCCATAATTCCTTCTGTCATCTCCTTCTGTATCCTTGTCTTTTGTTTCTGGCCTGCTTGTAATTCCCATTCTAGTTTTTGAACATGGCAGAATACTTGCTTTTTAAATTCCCTATTATTTCTCAAAGTTAACTAGAAGAGAAGGTGTAGGGGTTTACTGAAATATGCTGTCATGACACCAGGGAGTCACATATCAATTTGTATGTGTTATGTGTTTATATTTATCTATATCTGCCTTCTAAACATGCTTATCTGGTTTATAAATACACATTTGCTTTATAAAAACAGATACATAACATATAGATTTTTTATTTCATTTTTTTTCTTTCATTTTTAATTAAAATCATAACTGTATATATTTATGGGGCACAATGTGATGATTTGATATACAATGTGGAATGCTGACATCAAACTGATTAATATCCATCACCTCTCTTATTTTGGAGGGTAAAATCTTTATAATTTACTCTTAGTTATCTTGAAATATACCCTTGCATTGTGCACATTAGGTGAGATCCTACCAAATGCCCTCCCTTTTCCCACCAATCACCCTCTCCCTTCCCCTCCCTGCTCCCTCATCTCCCCTCCCCCTTGCTAGACTATATTTGTGTTTTATTATTCATATAAGTGTGCAACTGGTTATATATTAGTTTCATAATAGTATTGAGTACATTGAATAATTTGTTTCCATTCTTGAGATATTTTACTAAGAAGAATGTGTTCCAACTCCATCCAGGTAAGCATAAAAGATGTAAAGTCTCCACCTTTTTATAGTTGAATAGCATTCCATGATATATATATGTACCACAACTTGTTAATCCATTCATGGGTAGATGGGCAGTTAGGTTGCTTCCACGACTTGGACTGCAATAAGCATTCTGGTGCAAATGTCTTTGTGGAAAAATTATTTTTGTTCTTCTGGGTAGATACCCAGTAATGGAATTGCAGTATCAACTGGAAGGAAAACTTTTAGCTCTTTGAGGAGTCTCCATTCTTCTTTCCATAAAGGTGGTATTAGTCTACAATCTCACCAGCATTATAGAAGTGTTCCCTTCTCTCCACATCCACACCAGCTTCTGTAGTTTTGACTCTGTGATTGAGCTAATCTTACTGGAGTTAGGTGATATCTTAAAGTGATTTTGATTTGCATTTCTCTGATGATTAAAGATGATGAGCATTTTTTCATGTGTTTGTTGATAATTCATCTGTCATCTTCAGAGAAGTTTCAATTTATGTCTCTTGCCCACAAAGAAATGGGAGTGTTTGCTCTTTTCTTATTAATTTGAATACTATTCAACTAGATTCTAGTTATCAGACCTTTGTCAGAATCATAACATGAAAAAAAATCTTCTCCCATTCTGAAGGCCCTCTATTTGTTTTAGTTGTAGTGCTCTTAGCTATTCAGAAGCTTTTTAGCTTGATCAAATCCCAGTTATTTATTTTTGGCATTGTTGCATTGCCGGGGGGGTCTTCCTCATAAAATATTTTCCCAGGCCAATATCTTCAGATGTTTTCCCTGTCCTCTCTTCTAGTATTTTTCTGCTTTCAGATCTCAATCTTTTATCCAGCAAGAATCAATTTTGTTAGTGGTGAGAAGCACGGGTCCAGTTTCAGTCTTCTACAGGTGACTAACCAGTTCTCCCAGCATCATTCGTTAAACAGGGATTCATTTCCCCAGTGTATGTTTTTGTTAGGCTTATGAAAGATCAAATGACAATATGTGGCTGGGTTCATCTCTAGATTCTTTTATTCTATTCCATATATCTATGTCTCTATTTTTGTGCCAGTATCATGCTGTTATGATCACTATATACTTGTAAGTATAATATGAAGTCTGGTAACATGATACTTCCACGTTTGTTTTTATTTCTAAGAATTGTATTGGCTATTCAGTTTTTCTTCTGATTCCATATAAAATGAAAAAATATTTTTTCAAGTTCTTTAAAGTATGATATTGGTGCATTGCTGGGGATTGCATTAAATCTGTAGATTGCTTTGGGTAGTATGAACATTTTAACAATGTTGATTCTTCCCAACCATAAGCATGATATGTTTTTCCACTTGTTAACATCTGCTATTTCTTTTATCAAAGTTTCATAGTTCTCCTTATAGAGATCATTCACATCCTTTTTTTTTTTTTTTTTGTATTGACATTGTTTATTTATTTATTTATTTATTTATTGTTAAATCATATCTGTGTACATTTGTGCAATCAAGGGGTACAATGTGCTGGTTTCATATACAATATGAAATATTCCCCTCAAACTGTTCAACGTAGACTTCATAGCATTTTCTTAGTAATTGTATGTAGACATTTGTGTTCTGCATTTAGCAGGTTTTGTCTGTACCCATTCTAAGAGGCACCGTAGGTGTGGCCCCACCCATTACCCTCCCTCTACCCTGACTTCCCCCTCCCTTCTCCTGCCCACAGGGCGTCTGCCCAGCATTTCTCTGTGAAAGACTGCTAAAATTCATTCTTTTACTAAGACTGCTTTTCTCCCTCAAAGACTGTTTCTCTCTCTCCCCCTTCTGCTAAGGCAAATAACCCTTTGGTGGCACCTAAGGGTAATTGTTCCCGAGCAAGATAGCACAGCAGTTTGTGTCCAGACACTAGATAAGCCAGGGCCAGAGACCTGGCCGTCCCAGGCCCCAACAAATGACACCCTAGATGGGGCATGACAAGTGGCAACCCAGATGGGACAGTGAACAGCCACTGGCAAATGGCATAGTCAGCAAGATAAAAGATGCAGACTGAAGGGAAAATAAGCCTTTAGCAAACAAAAGAAAAAAAGAAGAAATATATAAAGGGGGAAAAATATAAGAAAAAGACAGCCAACAACAAGCCTTCTTCATTTGTTTTCTTCCCTTCTCTCTTGTGCTTTCACTTTCCAAATTCTAATCACCTCTTCTTTGGAGTGGCTTGGAATAATGTCTCAGTAAGCCTTCCAGGAAAAATTAGACAAAAGCCTTTAGAAACAAAAGGGAAAGAGAAAAGATAGAACTAGGGGATAAGAAGAACCTTTACCAAACCAAAGCCTTTAGGCTGGGGCGGGTGTGTGTGTGTGTGTGTGTGTGTGTGTGTGTGTGTGTGTGTGTGTGTGAGAGAGAGAGAGAAGACTTCAGCAGTTGAAAATACCAAGGGGAGTGAAGTTTGGGAACAGGATGTAAGAGTTTATCAAGTTAGGGAAAGGAACCTTTAATTGCCTTCCCCTGTACCAATGTCCACTCAGCAGGAAGTAGCTTTGGAACGATTGACACCCCCTGTCCCTTTAAGGCAGTCTAAGGTTCTATTTGGAAGGGAAGGTTTGTAAAAGGTAAAAGAAAGGCCAATAGGAAAAGGTGCAAGAAGAAATCATGGTAAATGAGATACAACAGTTAAAAGATCAGATTGTGGGTGGCACCTGTGTCTCAAAGGAGTAGGGTGCCAGCCCTATATACCAGAAGTGGTGAGTTCAAACCCTGCCCTGGCCAAAAACTGCAAAAAAAAAAAAAAAAAGAAAGAAAGAAAAAGAAAAAAGAAAGAAAGAACGAAAATATCAAACAGTTCAAAGACTGGATGAATAATCTCATAATTGAAGCCAGGACAACTCAGATTGGGCAGTTAGAAGATCAGTTGAGAAATCCCCAGTTAAAATTAAATGCTATAAGTGTGGGAAACTAGGCTGTATGAGAAAGGAGTGTCCTAAAGTAAAAAACAATAAACTTCCAGGTGTATGCCCCAGAGCAAAGGACTACCAGTCTCAATTCAATAAGAATGAAAGAAGTTAAAACAATGCAGCTTCTTGAATGCCTTTATTTCAAACTATTCTTGGAAAAACAATATAATTCATTCAATTCCATGCCATGAGAGTATCCTGCCGCAAATGTGTTGGACCTGTGGTGGCCTCAGAGAGTCTGGGTAAATTGAATTAAACCATTAAATGACAATAGAGGAAAAACAGATAAACTGGATTCTTCTTTAACCTATATTCTTTCTCACCATACATGGCTATTCCTGAACTGACAGGCTAGCCCCCCTCTTGTCAGCATATATCAGGATGGCATGTCCAGCCAAAGAGCCTGGACTGAAGGGAAGGCACTTGAGGGGAAGAATATCTTCAGGATAATAACAAGAGGGAGAAACAAATGTAGATGCAAGATAGACTCACCTTTGGTACCTTATTGGGAGTTCCAAGGGAAAAACCCCACCTCAGTAAAGGGGCCTTTGGGCAAATTAGGGAACTCCATTAGAAATAAGGTCTGGATTCAACTAGCAAAAGAAAAACTCTGCAAGAAAAGTGGCATCTTTGTTTGCCTGCTACTGAAGGCAGAAAGTGGCAGAAGGCAGTATCTTGCTCACCAGCTACTACAGGTAGGAATAGCCAGGAGTGGTGAAAGCGATAGGATCCTCGCTACCAAGAAGTGTGAGAAGCAGGACCTCTGGAAAGGCAGGACCCCTGTTCTAAGCAGCAGGATCTTATCCTACCAAGGTCTGTGAGTAGCGGGGCCTCTGGAAAGGTGAGAAGATCCTCACTTGAGAAGAAGCAGTAGGATCTCCACTACCAAGGAGCATGAGAAGCAGGGACCTCTGGAAAAGGAGGACCCCTGTTCTAAGCAGTAGGATCTTATGCTACCCAGAATTGTGAGTAGCAGGGCCTCTGGAAAGGCAGAAAAATCCCCAATTGCAAAGACCACAAGGATGCAGGACCTTTGTTCATCTGTTAAACTGTAAATTCTGTCAAAGATTTTCTCAGCTTGAAAAACTTTCAAAAAAATTAACATTATAATTACCATCTTTTCCCTACCAGCAGCTGAAGCTTGAATTTATATGGGGCTCTGCCGCTTAAAGAGCCCCTACCTGGAATCCTACATCTTGATAATCATATATTCTTTATTCTTTTGCCTAACATGAGAAAAGGGCTAAACAGCAAGAACTGCTTTTGCCATATTAAAAATTATCTTATCCATACACAGAAACAAGGAACATGTAGTAGACCATATAACTTTAAGGAAAGAAGTAAGAGCTAGGCTTGGAAAAACTCAGTAATTATAAGAAACACTGGTAACATATCAGTAATATAACACCTTGGTGATAAGGGCATGAGGAAGAGATTGGCTCTTCTAACATGAGAACTCACAAGATGAGAACATCAATGATTGGCAGTCTCTACACCTGTGGTGCAAGGATTACATTTATAAGAAGCTACAGGAGAAAGCAGTCAGGGAGCACGCATTCTTTCAAGGTATTGCTTACTCTGACTCTTTCATTTCTCCTGCCCACAAGGCATCTGCCCGGCATTTCTGTATGAAAGACTGCTAAAATTTATTCTCTTACTAAGACTGCTTTTCTCCCTCAAAGACTATTTCTCTCTCTCCCTTCTGCTAAGGCAAATAACCCTTTGGTGGCACCTAAGGGTAATTGTTCCTCAGCAAGATAGCACAGCGATCCATGTGCAGACATTAGACAAGCTGGGGCCAGAGACCTGGCCAGTCACAGTGAGAGAGGATACATGAGAAGGGTGAGGTCTAGGAGAACAGGTCTTCTCAAGGAGACCACAAGGATATACCCATGGGGTCCTTTCCATGGTGACTCAGCTCTTAGGAATTTATAAACTTAATTTCCTGGAACTTTGAAATTTCCAAGTTTTGTGAAATCCTGTAGTTCTGCAAGGGGCTGGAATAGCATCTCCCGCTTGTTTCAAACTGGCCAATGAGAGGGGTACCTGTAGGTTGTAACTTTTCACCTGCTGATAAAAAGGGAAAGACCAAACCAGTTGGGGAGCATGGCCATTTGGAATTCTTCCATGCTGTAAGCTCCCAGCCAGTAAATAAGTCCCTTCCTCTTATAAACATGGTGTTTGGGTGCTCTTTCTTTCCATTGGACCTTGTCTTTCTGCAACATTTTTTGGTTCCCTGACCAGGAAGTGAGATCACCCTTGGAGAGGACATGTACCTGGTAGTTGCTGTCAATCCTCTGGACACCCACTTGGGGGCCCCTGATAGGCCTGGGCGACGTGAACCACTGAGCACACCAGGGAGGCAGTTTGGCCTCCCTATATGGATGCCTCTGTTGGGCAGAGAAAGGACCACCACGGTGGGCCTTGAAGGAGTCAAACACCAGGAGGAACTGTCATGCAGGACAGGTGCCTACACAGGGAGACGTCTAAGGCAAGGTATGATCAATCTGGGGGTCCCACTACAGTTTCAATGGAAGAAGGAGCCTGATCAATTCCTTGGGCATTTCATAGCCAGCAGGTCTGTTGAGAGTTGTGGAAGCGTGTCTGGATGTGGTGTGACTGAGAGAACTCCAAGGGAGGAGTTGGACCTCCCCTCACAGGGCCTAGGGGAGTGTTGGCTTGCCTCCTATGGGTAAGTGGCAGCTGGACTGGGAAATCAAGGCTGTCCAGATTCAGAAATGGGTTGGAATTGTGTGCATATGAGTGCTTGGAGACTGACTGAGATGGGTAACAATAGGTGGGGTTTTGCCCCTCCCCCCATTCATAGGATGAAATGAATGTGTGAGTGTCCCCTTCTTTCCTGCTCCAACTTTTCCCCCTGGCTGTTCTGAGAGAAACCGGAAGTTACAGGTTTTCCATTTTCTGTCTTTGGTGGCCACATGGCCAGGTGGGACTTGGGGGAAAATGAAAAGACATTAGAAAGAAGGACTGTTGTAGTTTTGTTACTGGAATTTCTTCAGTGAGTCCTTGGTCTCAGGAATTTGAGAATTGAGCCTGTGGGCCACAGATCAGTGATAAAATGGGATTTCGTTGGACTGAGGGGCATGCAGAGGGAGTGGAGAGTGCTAGACTATTGGCTGAGTGGCCATGCCTTGGAAAATGTTGCAGTTCAGTCTTGTGAGCTCTGGATAGCCCTTGAAAATCTGGGGGAGAGAGTGTAAATCTTGTGCCAGGAAGGGCTGAATCCATATCTGCAGCAGGTGTCCAAGGTGAACAGCCTCTGGAAGGGGGGAAATGGCCCAGGTCAGAGATTTCCTGCATGAATCCTTTGTCTAGGGGTAAATAATTGGCCCTGAAGGGAATTTTGTCAAGGACTTGGTAGAGGGAAAAATACCTTTACAAACTGAATGGGTGTTCTAGCAAATGAATGAATGCAGCCCCTCACCTTGGGCAAGGTTATTAGGTCTTTGCTGCGGTTTTTGTCTGGGGGAAGGGATTAGGGTGTGTGCTCCCTAGTCAGGATGGTGCCATCCAAAACATTTGGGACTGCTTTGTTGACCTTGCTAGGACTCAAAGGGTATGTATGGCCTACATGTTTGTGCCTGGAGATGGGAGTCTTATGTCTGAGCTTACCTGAGCCTAAAAAATGGGAATTCCCTGTCCAGCCCTGAGTGGGGAAATCCTGTATCAAAGTTATATTTCATAAAATGTCTCTCATTTGTAAAACATAATTTAATTGTTTAAATTGTTTGGAGAAACTGGGTCTTTGTAAAAAATAAAATAAAATTCTTGCCTTTTAACCCTTCTAATTATCAGTTTGGCCAAGTGAATGGGTGACTTCATAGTAAACTGGGATCCTGTTTTGTGAGAAGTGGGTTTTTGAGAGTAAGAGAAATTAGACAGAAAGGAAAATGGCATTGTGTAAGGAAAGAATCTCATGTGATTTGTCCTGAAACAGAATGGTTGTTTAAGAAAGTGAAAGTTAGGGCAAAAGTTAAAGTTTAGAATGTTTATAGATTGTGCAGGTTAAGTGAAACTCATAAAAGGGAATTTATGAAGAAGTTTACATGTGATCCAGTTGACTGTGTATTTACTTTAAAATCTTTTAGCTTGTAATTTTGTTTAAACAAATGTTTTAAGGCTTTGATATTTGACAAAACTTACAAAATCAAAACTCTAAATTTGGTCTTTTTGAAATATTAAGACCATTGAAAACCTGAGAAAAAAAAATTAAATTTATTTGATTTATTAAAAATGTATAGGAAACTCTGTCAAATATGAAATGGTGATTAATTTTTTATGGATTATGGTTATATACATATAAATGTTCCAATATTATAAAGCATTGGTCTGTCCTCACCTATGAAGCATTGGTCTGTCCTAACATACAAGACTTTGTCTGTCCTAACATATTGTTGGTAATAATTTTAATTCATCTCAAAAAAAAGGAAGTGTTTTTTGTAACTGACTGAGTCCAAACTTTGTCCCCAAAAAGAAAAGAAATGTTAAGAGACGTTAACGAATTCTCTCAAATTCAAATTCCTCATGTCTTTGGAAATTGAGTACCTTCACACTAAAAGTAGACGTTTAGAACTTTCATTGGAAAGTTAACATGTCTATGACTATTGCTAACCTAACTTCAAACAGAACAGAAATCAGTTACATAGAACTGGGCTAGTTTGTTATGGCTTTTTGTTTGAAATATTGCTGATTCTCTCTATGTTATTTTCCAGAAGTCAAGAAAACCATTTTCTGTCTTTTGAGCTATTTGTAGCTTTTCAAGCAACATATGTACTTATGAGCAGAATTTGAAACATGTATTTTTTTTCTCTCTCTTTGATTTCTTTGGAATTTGAAAACCATTTGTAAGTATTCTTTTTTTTTTTATTGTTAAATCATAGCTGTGTACATTAGTGCAATCGCCTGTACCCTTTCTAACATGCACCGTAGATGTGGCCCCACCAATTACCCTCCCTCCACCAAAACCTCCCCCCTCCCTTCCCCTTCCTTGGCCCTTTCCCCATAATCTTGTGCTATAGTTGGGTTATAGCCTTCATGTGAAAGCTATAATTTAGCTTCATAGAAGGGCTGAGTACACTGGATACTATTTCTTCCATTCCTGAGATACTTTGCTAAGAAGAATATGTTCCAGCTCCATCCATGTAAACATGAAAGAGGTAAAGTCTCCATCTTTCTTTAAGGCTGCATAGTATTCCATGGTATACATGTACCACAGTTTGCTAGTCCATTGGTGGGTCGATGGGCACTTGGGCTTCTTCCATGACTTAGCAATTATGAATTGGGCTGCAATAAACATTCTGGTACCGATGTCTTTGTTATTTTCAACATATATTTTAGAGGCATAAAAACATTCAAACCGTAGCATCAATGGGCATAACATATCCTAACTAATATTTTTCTAATATCTATTCTTATCCTTATTATTATCTTCCTGCTCTCTTGTGATTTTTTTTTTTTTTGTTTTCCTGAATCCTTTTTCATTTATTTTTATTCTTTGCTGTTTATTAATGAACATTTAAAGCTACCAATTTTGACATGATAATCTCAGTCCCATTAGCTTCTAATTGTACTATAAGAATAGTATTGGATACTTTGTTGACTAAGAAATATTTAGCATAGTATTAAACATTTCTAAACTGGACCACTTTCTAATTTTGTTACCCTGGACTGAAAGAATGTTAGCACATATAACTTAATTTCTGGTATTTATTAAAATTTTATTTATGGCTTAATACATTTTGGTTCTTGCAGTTCAGTTAGAAATTGCATTGGCATTGGATTGGACTGTAAGGAACAGGAATTTTGGGAAATAGGCCTAAAAAGGAAGAATATTATTTATAATTATTTTTATGCAAAAGAAAGTTCAATGGCAGGTGATTGTTGGCATTGGCCTCTCATCTTAAGGACGTCAGGAGCGTGATCACTGGCCTTCCTTTCATGGTTATAAACTGGCTGTTACAGATCTGACCATCACATCTGTGGTGGTTGGAGAAGGAGGAGTGGAGCTGATGGCAATAGTTGAATGTCAGCTGTGCGACTTTAAGAGCTTCCCTGGAAACTACTACATTTTGTTGGTATGGAGATGGCGACCCCTATCCATAGGAATGTTAGGAATATAGTTTTTTTTTGTTTGTTTGTTTGTTTTTAAACAAATCACAGTTCTGTTAAAGAAGAGCAAAAAGGATTGGGTATTGGATCAGTAACGCAAAGTTCCTCCCAGTCAGAGTCTATAGACTTGAAAATAATTTGTATTCTTTGTCTAGAGGACAAAGTGAGATCTGTAGCTATACAGGTAGGTGTATTACATTCCCAGGCTTATAAATGATGTCTAAGCCTGGGGGCCTCCCCCCAGCCACAGGCTGTTGATGGGTGTCAGTCTGGGGGGTTGTGGCCTGTGCAGAACTGGACTGGACAGCAGGAGATGAGCTGTGGTGAGCTAGCAAAGCTTCATCTGTATTTATTGCCACTCCCTATCCCATCAGATCAGCTGTGGCATCAGATTCAATGCTGTTTTTCAGAACAGGAGAATTCTTAACTATTATTTTTAATTGCGGATTTTTTATGATTATAAACCAACCCTCTTTTTCAATTTAAAACCCTTTGTTTTGAATTCTGCCTTATTAATTTTGCTACATCTCCGTTTCTCTTTGAATATATCCTTGACTGTCTCCTCATTTTAATCTTTGGATGCCATTTGCTGTGAGCCATCCGTCTTGTAAATCGTTTACAGTTGGGTTTTTGTGGTTTGCACCCAGTTGGAAATCATCTTGTATTAAAGGAGTTTAATCTATTATCATTCTTGTGATAACTGACATATTTGGCCGTTTTGTTACTTTTGCCATCTTGTTTTTGGGAAAAGAATTTTTTTTTTTTTTTTTTTTTTTTTTGTCATTTCCTTTACTTTGTATCCTTTTCCTCCTCTAGTATTAGATAGTTGTACATTATTTTCTAGTATTGGTTACATTAAAATATTTTTTGAACCTCAGATTTTCATTAGCACTATTAATATAGTATCTATCAACCTTACTTCCTATCAAAGGCAAGAGATTAAATGTGCTTTTTCTTCCTAGTTTTTAATCAACATAAACTGGCATTTAAAATTAGTAATAATACAAATGTAAGGATGTGTATCTGTTCTTTGAGGTATTATTTTCTTGACTTTTTTTTTTTTTTTTTTTTTTTTAAGACAGAGTCTTTCTTTGTCACCCTCAGTAGAGCGCTCTGATGTCACAGCTCACAGCAACCTCAAACTCTTGGGCTTAAGCAATTCTTTTTTGCCTCAGCCTCCCATGTAGCTGGGACTACAGGCGCCTGCCACAATGCCTGGCTATTTTGACAGATAAGGTCTCACCCTGGCTTAGGTTGGTCTCGAGCTCCTGAGCTCAGGCAGGCCACCTGCCTTGGCCTCCCAGAGTGCTGGGATTACAGGCGTGAGCCACCATGCCTGGTTGTTTTCTTGACATTTGATTATTTTCTTACTATATTAATAATGAGTCGTTTTCCTTACCTCATGATTCTCTGCTTCTGCTTTTGTACCATGTATTCCTCATTCTTCATTTATGTATTTTTATTAATTTCTTGATCAGATGGAGTATTCCTTTAAGTAATTTTTTCAGTATGGTCTCTGGGCAATATATTTTCAGAATTCTTTATTTTTTAGGCTGTCTTTGTACATGTCAATGCCAGGGAATTCTTGAATGAGTTAGAATTCTTGAGTCACACTTTTTTTTTTTTTTTTTTTGACTGCCCTTGGTAGAGTACTGTGACGTCACAGCTCACAGCACACAGTAACCTCAAACTCTTGGGCTCAAGTGATTCTCTTAAGTCAGCCTCCCAAGTAGCTGGGACTATAGGTGCCTGCCACAATGCCCAAAATGCAACCATTTTTGGTTGTAGTTGTCATTGTTGTTTAGCAGGCCCACACTGGGCTCGAACCTGCCAGCCTCGGTGTGTGTGGCCAGCACCCTACTCACTGAGCCACGCTTTTTTTTTTTTTTTTACCTCAAAATTCTAGACCAGGAGTTGGCAAATATATATATATTTTTTTGTCAAGTGCTAGATAGTAAATAATTTAGGCTTTGCAAGCCATGAGATCTTTGTCAGAACAACTCAGCTGTGCTATTGTAATGTGAAAGGAGCCATAAATAATACCTAAATATACCTAAAGAAATGACAGTGTTCCAATAAAATTTTATTTACAAATATAGGCAGCAAGCCAGATTTGTCTTAGGGCTGTAGTTTGTGACCCCTGCTTCTAGACAATTGGTCCATTATTTTGTGGCAGTTAGCTTCGAAGATGTTAAGTCTTCCGTTATATTAATTTATTCCTTTGTAAGAAAATTGTATTTTTGCTGGTTGGCTTCCTTTAGGAAGTTTTGTCTTTGAAATTTATAAATTTTATGTTCATTAATTTTATGAATTCATTGGAACTTAGTGATTTTTTTCATCTTAAAATTTCATGTCTTTTTCAGCTCCCGGGAACTATCTTCAATTATTTTTTTATAATCATTTTTTTGCTCTGTTACGGGAATTATTATTATAGTTACATTGGTTCTCCTGGATCTGTAATGCATTTCTCTAAACTTTTCATTCCCATCATTTTCATTTCCAAAATCATTTTGAGTTCTAATAGAATTTTTCTATTTTATTCATTTGTTTTTTTCCTCCATCTTATTACTCCCTTGCCATCATTAAAATTTAAAAATTAATAATCTTTTAAAAAATGTCTTGAGCAATTATTACAGATCTCAGATTATTCTTTTTTATAACTATGTTATCCAGTTTTATAGCTGCAGTTTATTTTTAAATTTCATTTTTAAAAGTCTTGTCCTGGAATATGTCTATAATTTTATTTTATTTCTTTTTCACTTTTTATTTTCTTTTTTATTTACTTGGAGACTTTTTTTTTTTTTTTTAATTTTTTTTTTTTTTAATTGTTAAATCATAGCTGTGTACATTAGTGCAATCGCCTGTACCCATTCTAAGATGTACCATAGATGTGGCCCCACCCATTACCCTCCCTCCACCAAAACCTCCCCACTCTCTTCCCCTTCCTTGGCCCTTTCCCCATAGTCTTGTGGTATAGTTGGGATATAGCCTTCATGTGAAAGCTATAATTTAGCTTCATAGTAGGGCTGAGTACATTGGATACTTTTTCTTCCATTCCTGAGATACTTTGCTAAGAAGAATATGTTCCAGCTCCATCCATATAAACATGAAAGAGGTAAAGTCT
>CAUYPK010078030.1:0-21191 GCA_963574355.1 Loris lydekkerianus | reverse complement strand
ATATATATATATATATATCTCATACCGACATAGGGGTCTCTTGGAGTGGGTTTCCCTTTGTTTTGTTTTGGGGTTATCTATCCTGCTGGATGTTTTCTAAGTTTCCTGGACCTGTGCTTTTGTGTCTACCATTCATTTTGGAAAGTTTTTGGCTAGTATTAGTTAGACCGTGTCTGCCCTGCTCCCTTTTCCGTCTGGTGTTCCAATTATGCATATATTACCTTTTGAACACTTCCTCATAGTTCATGGATGTGCTGTTTGGTTTTTTGCTCTCGCCCTTTTTTTTTTTTTTTTCTATTTATTATCTTCACATTCACCAATTGTCCCCCTTTGCTATGTATCAAGTCTGCCTATGAAACTACCGAAGACAATCTCCACTTCTGTTACTGT
This sequence comes from Loris lydekkerianus, assembly GCA_963574355.1. Lineage (NCBI taxonomy): Eukaryota > Metazoa > Chordata > Mammalia > Primates > Lorisidae > Loris > Loris lydekkerianus. Next base: position 20,801 of record CAUYPK010078030.1, on the reverse strand, counting down.
GTTTTTATTTTTATCATTTCCTTTTGATTATTTTTCAGAGTTTCCATATCTCTGCTTACATTACACATATGTCCTTGGATATTGTACAATTTTCTTTCCTCTGGTAACTCTGGAATCAGTGTCGTACCTCAGTCTGGTTCTAAGGCTTGATTTCTGTCTTTAGACTGGTGGGGTATCATTTTTTTTCCTTGCCTTGGGGCATGCCTTTTAATTTTTGTTGAAAGCCAGGGCATGCTGTATTGGATAATAGGTACTATCTGGGTGTGGCGGCTTATACCTGTAGTCCCAGCACTTTGGGAGGCCAATGTGGGAAGATCACTTAGGCAACATAGCGATACTCAGTCTCTACAAGAAATTTTAAACAGGAAAAATTCACCTGGACATGGTGGTGCACACCTGTGATACCAAACATTTGGGAGGCTGAGGCAGGAAGATCGCTTGCGCCACCTCTGAGGTTGCAGTGAGCTAAGAGGAGGTCGCTGCACTCTGGCCTGGGCAACAGAGCAAGACCCTGTCTCTAAAGAAAAATGTTCCTACCAGCTGATGGCATCCGGTTGTTTGCTCTAGGTAACTAAATGTCAAGAAAAGTCCATTTCTCTTTTGTCCATTTTTTTTTTTTTTTTTCTTTTTGGGAATAGCAACTTCCAAACTTGCCGTGTCACATCAGCCCAGCATCTCATGGGGTCGCCTGGCTGTTCTCCAGGTTGGGGCTAGGAGAGGCAGCAGATTCCTACCCACCTCAGTGCCCAACTCCTGCAGGCAGTAAACCACCCCACGGTGCCGTCCAGGCACACAAATAGGATCTCCCCATTGCCAGGCTGGAGCAAGTGTAAGGACTTTCAAATTCTCTGGCCAACATAGATGTCTGCATGTAACGGTGAGTCAGCAGAGCTGGTGGAGGGAGGGACAAAGGTTCACATGAGAAAAAAAATCCTGCTTTGCACCTGGTCCCACTTAAACGCTGTACTCAGCAACTCACACCTCTGGTTCCTCAGAATAAAGTAGATTCACGACCATCTTCATCTCTGCGTTTCTCAGGATGGAAAGTGTTAAATGCCTCGCTCATGAAAGTGTGCCAACCCCTTAGATTTATCAGATGCAACTCCTAGGTAAACCTACTCTTGAATGTGAGGGAAACTAGAAACACGGTGTCTTGAAGGTGCGGCTGACTGGCGTGGTGCCGGGGTGGGACGGCTACAGCGGAGAAGGGACGGGTGAAAAGGCTGCACGACTTCCATCAGGGGAGAGACCCCTCCTGAGCATTCACTGCAGCTCAGCTCCCTGAAGGCTAACGCAGAAGGAGAAGCCAGGAGCCAGGGTGGCCCAAGGAAGAGACCGGGAAAGGTAACTGGGAATCTGGGTCCTGAGGACGCCAAGCAGAGCCGGAAAGAAGGGAGCACCTCTGTGCACCAGGGAGAACTCTGGTGAGGCTGGGGTGCAGGACTCTGGGCAGACGGCAGCAAGAAATGAAGCTGCTAGGAAAGACCTGGGCCTCCTCGCAGACAGCCCTGTTTATAAACAGAGGACAAAAAAAAGGCATAGGAGAGAGCAGACCATCAGACAGGTCGCAACGTTTCAACAAACACTTACTGGGCACCCACTATGGGGGGGGTGTGTGTGTGAAAATACATTCTGAGTGCTGAATAATATCAATATTGTCAGTTAATTCAAGGGCCTGTTTAACCCCCAAGTCTTTTAGTTTTACAAAAAGACAAAAGAAAAGTCAGTAAAGAACCAAAAGAAATAAATCCAGGAAAACTGTCAGAAAAGTCTTTAGTAATCCTGAAACTATTTTAACTAATAGTATTGGGCAGGAAAATGGTTACTGCATACGACTCTCGATGGGGTGAAAAGGATTTGGGGTTCATTCATTCAGCAAATATCCAACACCTACGTAGCTGGTGCTCTCCTAGCCAACGGGCACAGCAGAAAACAGCAGACGTCCCTACCTTAACTCTGGGAGCTCAATTCTGGGGGGTTATATGTATTTAATGTGTTTTAATTAAAATAGGGCACCGCTTTTAAAGATTCCATTGGCCTTTATCTGTATAGGGAGATACAAATAAATACTTAATGGCATTTATATTTAGGAAAAAATTCCATTTTTCCTATTAATCATGGACTTTCCAAGAAACTGGAAAGACCGTGTATCCAATTTGAAAATTAAAATGTTTTCTGCTTAATTTTCATTCTACGAGTAAAAAAGAGAAAGATTTTGTTTGATAAAAGTTTGAATTTTATAATCCACCAGTGACTTCACCATGCTATAATGCTTCCTAAATAAATCTTATTTGCCAGCACAATTCTTTCATTGAGTGATTTATTAAGCACCTCCTCTGTGTCTGATGCTGTGGTGGGTTCCTTGGAGTGGAAGGAAATAAAACAATCAGTCCATAACCTTGACAGGCACATCCCTTCTTTAGGGAGAAGAGGGCTGGAGAATTGGACACGTGCATCCGTGACAACCAGAAAGCAATCCAGAGCAATTCTGAGATAGCGCAAGATAACAAGTTAGCAGCATATAAAACGTCTGTGTTCGTGCCCAGGAAAGTGACATCCTTCCCCACCAGAAGTTAAGAAACTCTGCTGCCACTTAGGAAACAACTGCTTCAGCGTGAGGCCCTTCACGCTATTCTGTTTAATGGCACTTCTCACTAACATGAGCCAGTAGATTAGGCCTTGGAAAAATACTGCACATTTGCTGTAATTAATTAATCCATTAATTACACCGTTGGTTATTGTGGAACAGAAGTACATTCAACATTATTTCTGATACTTATTGTTTCTGAAATCAAAATTGCAAGGCATCCCGTCCCCTCTGCTGTTATCAGAGCCAAACACAAGCTGTGCCTCTCCAGATCGAGATGTCGGTCCTTGATCTGTGATGCCTCACCCCTGAAAGACTTGGGATGTAGGTATTCCTGCTGATGAGAACATATGGTTCAGATGGTTTGGCAGGCGAGATCCTGGCAGAAGCGTCTCAAAGCATCAGCAGATGCTGCCATAGCACAGACATCCAAATGGTAGCATAATTGCCACGGCTGCTTTGATGCCACACGTTTCACTGTGATGACAGCAATACCTTTCAAAGAGAGGCTGGTGGAAAAACAGAACTGCTCTCCAATCCCCAGAGAGAAGGACATGAACGTACACTCAAGCACCTATGCACACAAAATCAGTTGAGGTGTGGTCCCTAAGCCTCGAATGGTAAAAAGTCAGCTGGACAAGAAACAGCAATCAGAGGATTTGGTTCTGCTGCATAACTCTGACGTTTAGGATCCACTTAGAAAATAGGAACAAAGACCAGAGCAAAGATGGCCTGTGAGCAACTTAGAGATGGGATCAGACACCCCCATCCCTACCAACCACTTCTCTGACCTCCTCTCTCTCCCTTGACCCCCATCAGAGCCCCTGTCAGGTCCCAGATGTTGCTGATCACAAATTACTGAAAGTCGTCTTCATCAGACTCATTCAATCACTCAACGAACATTTTTTAATGGCCAACTATGGAGTAGCAGAGGAGGGACTTCAAGAGTACAGGTGACAACTCAAAACAGCTGAGGGGTGCTGGGGGCCCTTCTCCTATCACAACTGCCACGTCGGTCAGCTGCTCACTTCATGTTGACTGAATAATGACAGTCCAGCACTACACTCAGCCTGAGGACACAGTCCTCCGCCAGACAGGTGTGGCCGTCTCTGTAACAAAGGAAGCATCCAGACAAAGCAACCAGCACAGTGCAGAGTGTACTGTTAGACAGCTTGGTGCAGGGTGCTGCAGACGCCTACAGAGGCAGCACTCAGTGTAGCCTGGGGGCTCTGGAGGTGTTGGCAGCAAGAGACCACAATACTCTGAGACCTCAGGGGAAACTGCGGTCAGCCAGGTGGCCTGGGAGGGAGCACGGCCCAGGCGGAAGAGCGACCTTGGAGTAAGACAGAAAAGAGCCCTGGCATACAAAACGCTCCACGCCTTAGTGCTTTACCTCTGAAGGGGAGAAAATGGTAACACTAGGTTAGAAAATCTGAGTGTAGACCTTAGCACGTAATAAGTGACCCCTCCTACTGGCATTATTACTGCGATTATTAGTAACAATGAGACCACCTGAAGACAGCTGGAGGTAAGAAAATGCATGGGATATTCTGGGAAAGGAACATGCTTCGATGTGGCTAGAATACTCTGTGTGTGCAGGGAGGGCTGGGTGTTCTGACGGTAAAGTCTGAGTTACTTCCACCCAGAGCACAACGCTGAGTGACCATGGAACGGGCACAGTAGCACCTCAGGCCACTTCACCGGGCAGTGATGTAACTTCTGTGTACTGTGGAGCCCTCAGGATGAAGAGCAGCAGGGCACTTGTCCTGTCCACCTCAAAAAGACTGCAAAGGACTGTGGATGTTGACAGATCCCGTTCCTAACTCTGAGGGGCCAAATAATAACTCCAGAAAGGACGGTTACAGATACGACAACACATGGCCACTGTCATACTAATGTAGACAAATCTGCGGGATGGAAAAAGTCAATGATCTAAAAGCAAAAAAGTGCTGAGCTGTCGGTTTTGAAAGTCCACATTTGTCATTAACTGAACGAAAAGCAGACAAATTAATGAGGTGACAAATACAGATCCAAATGACGCACACATAAGGACCCACGGTAAAGATTACACATGGTCCTCCCTCCCTTCCAGGGTTACTCTGGAGAAGTCAGAGTAAAAGGTTACACCTACTGATCTTTCACAAAGTGCACATCTAGGGACAAAGACGTGAGCTGAAGGAGTGTTTGCCTACGGCCTTGTGGCCAAAGCCCACAGGTGATGGACGTGGATTTCACTTTCCAATCAAGGTAGACGCTGGGAGAACAAGAAGCTACGGGTCGGAGAATAACCACGCTAGAAAACCTTTGGGGGCGTGGAGGTGTTAGGTACATGTCCTTATTTGCAAGGCTGCAGGAACAGTCTGGTTCTTAAACAGCTTGTCCCCCAGATACCAGCTGCAATCTGGCTATTCAGGACTCCAGCACTGTCACAGGTAGGGGAGGTCTCGCCCACACCCCCATAGTCAGACGAGCACAAGATTTTGTTCCTCGTGAAGGTAAAATCACATCTGCTGAGTTCTACCTTTTCTCAGTTATGTACCCTTAGGCTCCATGGAGTTGTCAGCCTCTCAGGAGCTGTTTTTGAACATCAAGTGAGGACTATGTGAAATGCTCAACAGAGGCGTTTATCAAGGCGTTATAAAAATCAGCAAGGAAACAAACAAATGGTAACGTCACTGACTTCCCAACGCCCACAAGCTCAGCTGATATCTAAACCCCAATCTGGAATTCAAAAGGCAAGAACAAAGCATTGCGGAAGACTCACTGTGCCTTTCCTGGACCTCACCTGTGCTCACTCTGCTCCCCTAAGCTGGAAGGCTCCCTCACCCTCAGTCCTCCCGGCTCCCACCCCTCCCGCAAGGCCCTGCTGCTTGTTCTGCCTGCTCCAGGAAGCCATCTGGGGCACTGGTCATTCTCCTGAAATAGATTCACCCCACCACCTCCCCAGGCAAGCACTGGGCTTGCCGGCAGGCCTTCAGGACCCTGGATCTCATGACTCAGGCTCTGAGGATCCTGGCTCTCATTTCCCTTTTTCATAAAGGAGACTGTCCAACCTGGGCAGCTCATATCAAGGCTTAGCGTAGTCTCAGGGCAATAGAGAGTCTCAATGCTGCTGGATGGCCCACAAGCCGCAGGCAGATGGCCTTCCGTGGAAGGACCAGTGAGCCATGCTAAGCACACACCGTGGCGCCTTCACACAGGAGACAGGGTGGACGTGGGCTGGGCTCTCAGGGATGCCCGTGGCTGTCCTTGGCAAACTCTCTGTGCACAGCTTTGCTTTTCTCTGCGAGGCTCAGCTCAGACCAGGTCCCACCATGCCAGCCCCGGAGCTCTGCTCCCTGATCAAGCCCGTCTAACTCTCCTCCTTCCTCACCTAGGGAAGACTCTCTCGGGAAAGGAAATCTTTCAGATCCTCTACTCTCTTTCCAATCTATTTTTGGCTTTTTAGGAGAGCTTCATTTATTATTATTTTTTTAAATCTCAGGAACCTTTGCTCCTCCAACAAAACTTAGCTCTAAGATCAAAAACTTTCCTTTAAATACTGTCATTGTTGGTGTGGACTTCAAAAACCTATTCTGGAAACTGCTTTCTCCTCCTGGGAACGTGCCTCCTGCTTACCCTGCGCCCTGTCTGGAAGGCCTGTCATTTTCTACAAGGTGACATGAAGACGCTGCTGATGAGAAAGAACACACGCAGACAGTGTGGAAAAGAAAAGCTCAGAGCCTAACAGGCTACGTGTCACGGTGCTACTCCCCATAGTATTTAACAGGAGCGGCCAAGGGGACAGAGAAACCTGGCACCTGCTTTGACTCTCACATACCATCTTCAGCACTTCATGTTCTCGTGCCTTGGTTGGTCATCAGCAAAAGAAAAAAGTATTATAAATGTCCTCACTTCTAACTGCTATTGTGAAGATTAAATGATTAAAAAGCACTTTAAGAATATGTCGCCTCCACACCCCACAATAAGTGGTAGTTATTACGTACCATGCATTTGGCAACTGAGTCTGTTCTGCCTTACGATATTTTTAATACTATTGGTTTTTACTGTCTGAACCCATTTTTATTCGACTTTTCTTACATGTAAGTCTTCTCTCCCAAACTTGATTTTAAATCTATGCACCATTTTCTTGCCCATAAAATAAGAATATGAGTGGTTCGTTCCCAGGTGCATCTTACAGGGTACATGTGAAACTTAGTGAATGCAGAATATGATTGTCTTAACACAATAACTAAGAAAATGCCAGGAAGGCTATGTTAACCAGTGTGATGAAAGTGTGTCAAACTGTTTATAAAACCAGTGCATGGTGCCCCATGATCGCATTAATGTACACAGCTAAGATCTAATACTAATTAAAAAAAAAAAAAAAAAGAATACACCGTGAATTTATACTCTATTATCAATTTAAATTTATAGTTACATGGTTGTTACTTAATTTCTTGTTTTTTACATTTGAATTTCTTTACTGTTATGCTGAAAAATCTTGGTTTCTAATTTTATTACCCTAATTGTCTACTTTAATTGTTTCATTTTTGTTGAAGTTAAGAGTGACAAATAAACATTGCATATATTAAAAAAAAAAAAAAAAACTATGCTGAATTTTGTCAAATGCTTTTCCTGCATCAATTGAGAGGACCATATGGTCTTGGTTTTTGCTTCTATATGGTGAGTTGCATTTATGAATTTGTATATGTTACTAGAATTGACTTTAGTCGATAGGGAAGGATATGTTTTAAAATGATTAATTTATATAATCTTTTCTGAGCACAAACTAAAAATAAAAACTTTAGTGTCTACCAAAAAATAAAAATAAAACATAAGAATAATCTTCTGCATGAAGTTGTAAGCATCCAGTTGAGGTGTTCTTGAGTCCTCAGCCTAAAGCTGGGACAGACAACGGTTAGTCCCCACTGTGATATCCATGATGGACAAAATCCAGGTGCCCAGGAAGCTCATCTTTGAGCTTGGATCCATGCAGGTAGAAGGCCTTGGAGACACTGGCGAGGTCTCGCTGACATCGCTTCCTATTTCAGGATACGCCGGACGACTATGTCACTTCTAGGACTTTGAGTCCGAGGACTTTTAATGGAACTAATTAAAGCCACTCTGCTACTTCGCAGTAGACTGAATATGCCAGAGGCTTCATTCCTGCACTCCCCAGCAGGCCCCAACCCACGACTGAGTGGGCCTGGCACCCCATTCCCCAGCTCCCTCGGCCCTTGAAGGCAATGATCTTACTGCAGTTCCCAGACTCTCCCCTCTGGATGAAGCCCCGTTACTCACTGGGGTAAACAAATAATAACAAACCCTTGCCTGGCTGCCTTCCTTTCTTCTATTTCTTCTTCACCACTCCACAAGTGCTCCCCTAAGCAGCCTCCCTACATTCAGATTTTGGGAATCCCAAACTAGGAGAGTTAGCATCCTTTATGCACCGGTCCACTTGTCACAGCGTCCACAGAGGTGCAACACGTACCTCCTGTGAATGCCACTGAATAAGATGCCACACAAGAGTTTAAGAGCTCAAGTTCAAAGACCTGGATCTGGTTTTGGCTCCAGTTTCACCAGCTGTGCGACCTTGTGCTATGGAATGAATGTTTGTGCCCCCCCAAAAAAAATCCATGGGGAAACCCTCATCCCAAATGCGTCGCATTAGGAGATGGAGGCTTTCAGAAGTAGTTAGGTCAGGAGGAAATAGCTGACTTCCCTGTCTCCTTCTCCAATCCATGTGAGAACAGAGACCAGACAGTGGTCTATGAACCAGGAAGAGGACTCTCACCATGACCCAAGCATTCTGGCATTCTGATACCTGATTTCCCAGCCTCCAGAACTGTGTGCAAGAAATTTCTGTTGTTTAAGCCACACAGTCCATGGCATTTTATTAAAGCTGTCCACACCAACTAAGACTCCTTGAGGAAAGTTTTCAGTGCTCTGGATATTACTTTTCTTATCTTGAATCATGGTGCTAATAATATCATCAGTGTTATAGGGCTGTTCTGAAAATACAATATAAGATTTCATGTGTCACTATGGCACTTGCTGGGCATGGCGGGGGACAGAGAGTTAAACAGACAGGGGTCTTGCCCCGAAGGTGCTCCAGGGGAGTGTAGCTTTAAAAAAGACTCCTACCTAAGAATCTAGCATACAAAGCCAAGGCACAAAAAACATTCAAAGAAGCACAGATAAAATGGAATGAAAATCCAGCTGAGGGAAAGGGGCATGACCTTCAAAAAACATGCCATCTGGTCCAAACAAGGCAGATAAGCACAGAGACCGCTCACAAAGCATTCCTCTGGAAAGAAAGTCTCAGCTCCCTCCAGGGCATTGTGCTCTGAACTTCCGTGCTATTGGGGACACCCCTCTATTCTGTACTTTCCTCATCACTTTGCATGGACTTGTTTGAAGCTGGTCTTCCCCTGGAAGCTAATAAGCTTGTTTAGGTCACAACTGCTCCGCCCTGTTGTTTATCTCTGCAATCATCCCTTATCCCTCCTCCAGGAAACTCGCCCTCACATACACAATAATTAAGTCCTGAATAAATGCTGTTGAAACACTAATCCAATTCTTTTTCTTTTTCTTTTTTTTTTAAACAGAGCCTCAAGCTGTCGCCCTGTGTAGAGTGCTGTTACATCACAGCTCACAGCAACCTCCAACTCCTGGCTGGGCTCAAGCAATTCTCCTGGCTCTGCCTCCCCAGTAGCTGGGACTACAGGTGCTCGTCACAACACCCGGCTATTTTTTTGGCTGCAGCCGTGATTGATGTTTGGCAGGACCAGGCTGGATTCGAACCCACCAGCTCAGGTGTATGTGTCTGGCACCTTAGCCGCTTGAGCCACAGGCGCAGAGCCAAGAAATCCAATTCGTTATCCTTCCATGTCTGAAATATGTAACTTTAGAACAATCACAAAATAAATCACAGCCATGTCTCCATCTTTCTGCACACTGCTCCCTTACCGTTTCTCTGCCAGGAAATATCCTGACCTGAGGCACTGAGCACTGTAAAACAAGTGAGCGCTGAGTATTTCCTTCCAGCTGAGTGATGTCAGGAGACCAGGAAGCTTCCTGCACGGATGGCGGACCTATTTAAAATGGCTTGACCCAGTAAGAGGTGGGGAGCGGGGAAGGGAAGGAAGAGGAGCACCAGTCAGATGCAGCCTCCAGGTGAGAGCACAGCTCCTCAGAGAATTTCACTGCCTTTACTTGAAAAAAAAAAAAAAAAAGATAAATAATTGTGACACGTCCACATGCCATGTTGAAATCATAAAAATTTCATTACTATACCAGCTTGCAGCGAGAATTTCAAAAACTGTAGTCAGTGCTAATCGACTTCTCTCGGCCTCAAATAGCCTGGCAAAAAGCCCCAAAATGGAAATTAGTAGTTCAGATGAAGGCCCTTTGCCAGATGAGATCTTTGTACTGTATATAAAACGAAAGCATACCATGGTTCCCTATTGGCAGTACAATTACTCTAAGAAGATAGAACTTAGCTCCTGAAGCTCCTTAATGAGGAAAAATCAAGAGATACATATTGATCCAAGTAGAAGAAGATGCCCCACACGGAACAGACCCAAGCCTTACAGTGCCCCACGGAGGACGCCCCACACGGAACAGACCCAGGCCTTCCAGTGCCCCACGGAGGACGCCCCACACGGAACAGACCCAGGCCTTCCAGTGTCCCACGGAGGACGCCCCACACGGAATAGACCCAGGCCTTCCAGTGTCCCACCGAGGTTCCCCTTTAGTGCCACCCTGACTCAGAAGCTGTCCGATGTGTCAGTGAGTCATCAAGATCCACTTACACATCATCTTCCCACCTTAACCTTGCTCCTCTTTCTTCTACAGTTTAATCTAGATAAAAGGTCTCACCACCGAGGAACACCATCACAATCAAGGATCTTGAGAACCATCATTCATTCTTTCTTAGTCCTGTAAGTCCCCCCGACCCTGCACAAGCCACAGAGTCCACAGACACACCCACTGGTTGCCAAACTCTGTGAACTGTCCCTCCTTAACACCTTGAATTGGTGCCTTCCCCTCGTCCCTGTGGCCCCACCCTTAGACCACGCTCTTGTTTCTGAATTTCCTACAATTGCCCCCTCCCCACCCTTACCCTACCCACAGCTTTTGGCTAGTTTTCCAAAATGAGGTTTTGATGATGTCACTACCAGCTTAAAAACCATTTAATACAACCACCTCCATTTAGCATTCAACTTAAAGAAAGAACCTCCCTCCCCTCCTTAACCCAGACTGTGGGTCATGCTGAACTCACCTGCCTGGCTTTCCGCCTCCTCAGTCCTCAAAAACACAGCTCCTGTGGCCTCAGGTTGCCATGAGCCTCTCCCAGCATTGGAGGCTAATACCTGCTCACCACTGGCTCCTGGTTCCAGCTTTGTGGGAAAGGTGCCGGGGGGGAGCAAAGGCACCAATTCGAGATGTTAAGGAGGGACAGGGCAGGGAATTCAGCAGCAGTGCGTGTGTCTGCAGCTCAGCATCCGGATCTAGAGGTCTAAACCCATCTGCCGAGGTCACTCTCTGTGTAGGGGAACCTGTGCATCGAAAGAGAATCGGAATGTCCTGAGATAAATAGGAGGAGCCAGCAGCGCCAGGGACGGTGGGGGCTGCTGTGTGTGTATGAGGCGTGTTGTCATGTTGGCAGAGCAGCCTTCCACCCAGAGGACAAGCTGGAACCAGGAGCCAGTGGGGAGCAGGTACAAGCTCCCAATGCTGTGTGGGGCTCACGGCAACCTGAGGCCACAGGAGCTGTGTTTTTGAGGCCTGAGGAGGCGGAAAGCCAGGCAGGTGAGTTCAGCATGACCTGCAGTCTCAGGTAAGGAGGGCAGGAAGGGACTTGAATGCTAAATGGGGGTAGATGCTATTAAATGGTTTTTAAGCCAGTAGCGACATCATCACAACCTCATTTTGGAAAACTAGCCAAAAGCTGTGGGTGAGGAGGGGGTGGGGGGGTGGGGAGAGGGGAAATTGCAGGAAATTCAGAAACAAGAGCCTGGAGTGGGGGCCGCAGGGACGAGGGGAAGGCACCAATCCAAGGTGTTAGGGAGGGACAGTTCACAGAGTTTGGCAACCAGTGGGTGTGTCTGTGGACTCTGTGGCTTGTGCAGGGTCGGGGGGACTTACAGGACTAAGAAAGAATGAATGATGGTTCTCAAGTTCCTTGCTTGTGATGGTGTTCCTCGGTGGTGAGACCTTTTATCTAGATTAAAACTGCAGGAGAAAGAGCTATTCTTGTCACTCAATAAGCACTCAGGAAACACTTGCTTTAAAAAAAAAAAAAAAAGATAGGAAAAAAATGAATGAATGAATCCATGACATAATCTGCTCTGTGGCAGGATGATCTCGGATCTGGCCCCCCAGTAACATTCAAGGTAATCAATCAATCAAATTCTCCAAGGAAGCCCCCAAATAAAATAGCCCCTTGGGACTTCTCTCCTCAAACTGGGTACCATGTGGCTCGCAACTTATTTATTGTTCCATGAATCTTCTCTTGTCTTCTGTCAAGTTTAAGGTACCCAAGGGCAGTGCCTGTCATCCGTTCATTCCACACACATGTAAGGAATAATGTGGCAGGCCACAATAGTAACTAACACGTCCACGATCCTTACTGCCCACACACGGGGTGAAGAAAGTCCTATTATGGTTTTATTGTTGCTGGAGGCAATGAATTTGGGACTAGATACGTAAACAGCTGTATACCACATGGTAAACATGTCATCTGAGCATTCATTCAATGTCCTTTCCAACATTCATTGAATGTTCACTAGGTTCAAAGTCTTTTAAGTGTTTCAATACATTTTCTTGAGGCCGACATTCATATTTTACCAACAAGGAAACTGAGATACAAAGAGATCAAGTAAGTTGCCCAAATCCCCCAGCTGGGAAGTGACAGGGCTGTGATTTCCAACCAGGTGGCAAAACTGCCTCTTGTTTATTGCCTCAGAACAACAAGAATGGACTTTCCTGAATGGGAGTGGAACGGATGAGTTTTCTTTTCTTTTCTTTCTTTACAAGTGTATTTGTCTTTTATGTGTTGCTTATTCCTGTTGTCTAGTTTTTCTATAGCAAATCATGTAATCTTAAATAGAATTAATAACAGAAAAAAACTCTGTACTGTAGTTGCTATACTAGAGAGAAAATCTTGCAGAGACACAATAAAATGTTAAAGAGATGAGGGGTCTCAAGTCAGCCTGAGTCCACGTCCAGGCTCTCCACCAATGGTCATGTGGGGACGCCAGCTCATGCCCTAGGCTGCTGGCCATCCCAACCATAGCCACAGCCTTAAAAAGTGCACTGTAATTCAAATGCTTAAAAGGTCTCTTTAGAAAATAAATAATTGAGAATAAACAGAAAGACCTAGTAGCTGGAGCTGCTTATTTTAGAGGGAATACTACAATGTGGTTTCCAGGTGAAAACACCCACATTCAAGCTCCACCGTCAGCAAGTGGAGCGGGCACTACGGTCATCCACGTGTGGCCAGGAGCTGGAGGCTCCTGTCTCTGCTCTTTCTTCTGGGTGGCTGCAGAAATCTGGGTCACTTCATCACATGGCTGACCCACATTTACAGAAACCCAGCCTTCCCATCCTATTAGAAAAACAGCAACTCAGTGGAAGCAACCTTTATGAGTAACTAAATTCACACATGAGCCTGTACTAATTAGCTAGGGGAGAGGAACCCCGCTCCTTCTTCCAGACAAAAGCCAATACTGGTGTTTCTCCTACATCTGGGCACATCTGTAAACAGCTCCCGGTCTCTTCCACTGCACTAATTAATTTCCTTTAAATTATTTTTGAATATAATTAATTTGCTTCCCCGACTTTTTCAGCCTGAACATCCACTGAGCCATTGCACTATCACTCTCCCCAGGGTGATTGCAGCACATGACCTCCCAGCTGCCAAGTACTCGGACTTCCGTCCGCCCTGAAATTTGGTTTGCTTTAGATTTCACCACGGATGACCACGCGGGGCAGAGCGCTGGGGGAAGAATTAGCGCAAGTGAGTTATAAGTCAAAGATCTCTTCTGTGGTTTCACGGTCAGAATTCTAAGGTAGCCATCTTCCTACTATTTGCTTCCCTTTTTCAAAAAATAAACGGAATGAGAAATATTGTCTGATCATTCAAAAGTGATTCAAAGATTTTTCTTTCTCTTCAGAGTTCCAACCCTGTACCTATTTCTTCCCAAATGCACAAGAGAAACAGACAAATTCATCAGGGACCCTCTTAGCAGTGAGGGCAGCATGGAGCACGCCCCCAGGATGGTCTGACTCAAGTCCAGAAAATGAGGAATGACCAGGGTGAAGTCTTCCAACTCTGCATCCTTCCCCAAAAGCACTGTTTCGGGGTTAATACCTGCCCCCTTCCCATTGCATAAAAAAGGAGACTGGTATTAATTACTGAACATACGTGTTCCTTTGGCAATGTCACTGTGAAATGCACCTGTGTTTCTTTGTCAACCTTTACTGACTACTGTGGAGTATCTGAGAGTTCCAGATGAAATAACTAAATAAATCTGCTGGTCCAAATGTATATGCTTGGATTAGCAGGAAAAGGATTACCTTGCCAAATTAAATCTAATTTTTCTTTCACTTCTTTTCATTTTATTTTCTCTCCTCACCCTCTTCTCTCTTCAAATTCATTTCTGTTTCTTAAAATGTGTTTGCTGAACTGGTGGATCAGGGTAAATTTTTTTTTTAATTTTTTTTTATTAAATCATAGCTGTGTACATTGATATGATCATGGGGCATCATACACTAGCTTCATAAACCGTTTGACAAATTTTACTTAGTAAATGTAGAATGTAAATGTCTTAGCACAATAACTTAAAAAATGCCAGGAAGGCTATGTCAACCAGTGTGATGAAAATGGATCAGGGTAATTCTGTCGAGCTGGTCTATGTAGATGTCGGCAAAGCATTTCACAAAATCTCTCATGAGATCCTAGAGGGCAAGACAGGGAAAATATGGGCAAATGATAAGCTACAGAAAGGGGTTTAAAACAGATGGAATTTCAGTGATCACAGGCAGAGGGTCACCCTAGAGAGAAGTCTCCAGTGCCTGCCTCGGGCTCTGAATCCCATCTCCTCGCTGTCAACATCTTTCCTAATGGCTGGGACTATAGACATCTCACCAAATAGTCACATGATTCAAAACTGGGTGGGGCAAGCAATATACTAGGTGGCAAAATCAGGCCCAGATGACGTCAATAGGCTAGGACAGTGTTTCTCAGAGTACGTCTGCACACTATCTGTCCACATTGGCATCATCTGAAATGCCGGTTTACAAGGGCAATGCCCAGCCCTCCCCACACCTGCTGCCTCCAGGCCAAGAACTCTAAGATACCCTGAACCAAAACATCCTCACAGTGGTCAGAGGGATGTAGTCCCCCACCTGCAGCTGATCATAGACCTTACATACTTCAGATTACTTAGACTAAGGACACCACCAAGAGATTCAGTGGAAACTGGTAGATTCTAACCTGTAACTTAATGTGAACTTCCCTGTTTATGCACATGCGGAAAAGGCTATCAGTCTGTCACTAGTTCAAGCTTAGCACAACCAGGAGGAAAAACCCTCCAGAAAGTTGGGTTTATTTCTGTTTTATTTTGTTTTTGGAGAGAGTCTCCCTCCGCTGCCCTAGCTAGAGAACTGTGGTGCTGATACTGGAATTTCTTCCTCAGTAGGACCTTGTTCTTAGGGGTTTGAACCCACAGACCACAGATCAGCGGCAAGACAGGGTTTTTATTAGAAGTTAGAAAGTAATACAGAAGAAATAAAAGGCACCAGAGCTCCTGGTGGGGGAAGAGAAACAACTGGGAAGTCTCTACGTGGGTATTAGGTGCTGAGAATTACACTTGGCCAGGACTTGGCAAATAGAAACACGTTTTCATCGTTAATGAATGTTAATGACAAAGGAATGAATGCAGTCCCTCCAGCTCAGGGCAAAGACCAGGGTGCTTCTTTTACAAAATGCCCAAGCCTAGGAAAACAGGGGTCCCCTGTCCAGCCTTGAACAGGGCAGGGGGGATCTTGTCAGTGTCATCACCACTCACCGCAACCTCTGACTCCTGGGCCCAGGCCACCTTCCTGCCTCAGCCTCCACGTGGCTGGGAGCACACGTCTGCCCCACCATATCCAGCTATTGTTTCTTCCTAGTTTTTGGTACAGACGGTTCTTGTGCTTTCTCCAGCTGGTCTTGAACTCTATTCTCAAACGATCCTCCTGCCTCCACTTCCCAGAATGCTAGGATTATGAACAGAGCCACCACTTCTGGGCTTTTTTTTCTTAACTCAGGGAAAAGCTAAGGAATATCTCTTAAAAGGAACTAAGCTATAGGCTGACAGGCATCCAGATGGGGCAGAGGATGAAAGCCGAGCGACATTCACCTAGATCAGCTTTCTCAACCTGTGGGTTGTGACCCCTTTGTTCCATTTGAAACAACGCAGCAATAGGAAGGTTAGGGACCACTAAGCTATCATGGACTGTCCCAGTTCCACCCCCGGGGTCCTTCTTAAGCGCAGGACTTGGGGATGGTCTCCCCTCGGCAGATGAAAGGTTCGTCCCAGAGCATCTCAGCACGTAATCCCATTAGCTTTGTCACTTTAATAACAATCAGATTTACCAACCGAAAACGGTATAAAATATTGAACAAAGAACAATGTAAATATTGCTGGGTCCTGAAAATGATACTCCAGTTGAACTCCGACGTGACAGTTTCTATGATTTTTATATTTTAAATGCCAACCTGGAAATCCACTTCTAAAGGGCAGTTTAAGACTCATGCAACTTTGAAACTTGAGGAAATTAAAAATACATGTGAAGCCATGTCTTTTTACTAGTAAGCGCTGGCAGTAGATATTAAAATCTAAAATCAAAGGAAAAGCCAGCTCCTGCCCCTTTATAAGAAACATTTTCACGAAGTTCTTGTCTTCTAACATAATATGCCATTGATTTGAGGCAAGGAGTTCGATTCTCTCCTTGATATCCTGGCATTTGAGGAGATCCAGCGCTCTGGAAGTACCTTTAATACTGTAACAAAGAACCAACGAAACTCGCGAAGCAAAAAATCCTGCTTAAAAAAAAACAAGATCTACCCTCCAATGTTTAAAAAAAGATGACACCTCATATTTCCTTCATTCACTTTTTACTGCCTGCTACACTCATCTTCCCATAATAATGATTTAATCAATGCTTCAAAAATATTTCCCTTTAAGAAATGGAATCATATACTCAAGATGAGAAAGCCATCCATGAATTTTCCAATGTTTTCCCAAACTGTTGCTGTGATTCACCAAAAATAAAGAAAGAAGAAGAAATACACAAATAAACAAATAAATAAAATCAAAGTTTAAAATTTAAAAAGTTCATCCATTAATTCTATCTTAGCTGCCTATATATTTCTTGACAGTCGGGTCAAAAGTACTTTAAAAACCGAATTATTTCTCATTACTAAAGGGAAAATAAAACAAGGTACAGTTTTACTCTTTAAAACCCAAATCCTGGATTTGTAATAATATAAAAGATACTCTGGTCCCTAAGAGCTTATCTTCTCATTTAACACGCTGCACCCCGTTCTTTACTACGGCTATTAATCTATTACGATAAAAAACAAAAGCAGAAGATAGAGAAAAGACTGGTGGTTGCCAGGGGGTGTAGGGAGAAGGAAGCAGAAGGTGGGAGTGGGTACTTAATGAGCATAGGATTTGCTTTTAGGGTGTTGAAAATATTTGGAGACTAAACAGAGGTAGTGGTGGTACCACATTGTGAACGTACTAAATGCGTCTGAAGCGTACACTTCAAAATGGTGGATTTTACGATACTTGAGTTTGGCATCAAAAGAACAAAATAAAAACCTGAGAAATCCTAAGGCTTCTCTAAGGACGTTATACCATCAGCAGCTCTCTATAAACGGAAGCAACAGGGAACATGAGAGTGTGGGAGTCTGTACCCAGCACCCACTCTTGGACATAGAATCCTGGTCTTGACTGTGAAGGGACAGAGAAGCCAGAGCCACGAGATGATCTGAAAAACTTCTTCTCATGTGTTGACAAGAGCCCCCCAGCTCTCAGAAAATGAACTATCCTCGGCTGAGTTTTAGGACTTTTTTTCTCATCTACAACACAGCCAAGAGATTTTGGTGGAAGCAAGGACAGAAAAATCTTCCCTGGTCTCACTGACTACCAAATGGCCTCAGATTTTCCTAGTATATATAAAAGAAATGACTTCCTGCTCATCTTCTTAGGAATTTTTTTTTTTTTTTCGGTAGAGACAGAGTCTCACTTTATCGCCCTTGGTAGAGTGCCATGGCAAAAACACAGCTCACTGCAACCTCCAGCTCCTGGACTTAAGCGATTCTCTTGCCTCAGCCTCCCAAGTAGCTGGGACTACAGGCGCCTGCCACAACACCCAGCTATTTTTGTTGTTGTTGTTGTTGTTGTTGTCGTTGCAGTTCGATGGGGACAGGTTTAAACCTACCACCCTCGGTATATGAGGTCAGCGCCCTACTCACTGAGCCACAGGTGCTGCCTGGGACCTTTACTCTTATCCCATCAAACAGGGTAACTCCATCAAAAGTAACTTATGCTACCTGCCAGAAGAGAGATGGACCTATAGCTTGGCAAAGGCAGAATTGTTTCCCAATTCAATATGTTTGTGGTTTAAATTTATGAGTGTCTTTTAGAATGAAAGGCTGAAATAAATATATAAGGAATGTGGATAGTATGCTCTGTGCTGTATATAAAATAACCCTTTTCGTATATAGCATGGCATCGGTTGTGCAGCAAGCTAAACCTATGCTTTCCCAAGAGAAGACAGAATAGTCTTTTAAAGATGTCAGAAAAAAGTGTTGCCTACAGAAAGCAGACAGGGACCAGGGCTGGGGGTGACAAGGTCAAAGACCCAAACTGGACGTACATTGCTATCTTCTGAATGTTTATTTTCCCCCCTGCCAGATTTTATAGGTTGAATCCCAGCCCTCTAGGTGATGGTAGCAGGATGCAGGGCTTTTGAGAGGTGATCAGGTCATGAGGATGAAGTTCTCATTCATGCAATTAGCGCCTTATAACAAGAGCCCAAGAAAAACCCCTCGTCCCTCCCACCTCATAATGCCACTAGAAGTCGCCATCTGTGAACCAGAAAGCAGGTGCTCTCCTGCCAGCTCCTTGACCTTGGACTCCTCAGCCTCCAGAGCTGTGTGCAATCCATTCCTGTTGCTTATACATTATTCCGTTTATTCTGTTACAGCAGCCCACATGGACCAAGACAAACACCAAAGAACAGTGCAAAGAAACACCAAAGGATGTCAATGCCTATAAAATAAAATCTCAAGGACTCAAGAAAGAAGTTATTTAAAAAAAAATCTGGTGTCACTGAAATAGTATGGATGTCTCATATAAAAACTTCTGGCTGAAATGAACATGAAGTTCCAACTAGGGATGAGAGGAGGCACCTGCTACCGGGACGGTAGGGGCGTAAGGTCTTAGCAAGCCATAGTCACCAGTAATAGGTTGATGAGGCCTTAATGAAAACCAGAGAAAAAAAGACAGTAAAATAAATGTCTTGAGGATAAGCTCTCCTGGAAAATAGAAACGTATAAAACATCAGCCTAAGAACTGGCCGAGACAGCAGTAACACATCGCCAGGGAAGAGTGAGCCAGAAGGCCAGAGAGCGCTGGAAATCGGAGGGGATACAAGATAAGAGTGACAGTCGGCTCTGTGCTGTTTCCTTTGCTCTGTCGGAGTAAGGAGGAATAAGCCATAAATGCAAGCTGAAATCCCTGCTGGCTTCAATGAGACATAGCAAAAAGTATTTAAAAGTCAGGTATTTAACAAATGTAAGCTATTATTATTTTTGCCACCACCTTAAATTGCTGGGGGAAAGGACACAAACTCCAGTATTTGCAGTAAAGTTCTTCACAGAGCCTTAGCCTCTTCATTTTTTTCATCACCACATACATGATTGAAAGCTTTGAACCACAAACGAGCAAAGCCATTGGTCCGGAGCTGCCACACGCTCAGAGGTAAAGCTGGTGTCCAGCAAATGCATCTTCCTCAGGTAATTCAATCTTCAAAAAGGAATTTGGCTTGGACACTGTGCTGATCTTGCATCTTTATACCCAGTCATTCCTTCCCTTTCTTCTCTTCCAAAAATCTCTATTTAACAGTGACTATGCACCAGGTTCTACCTAATCCAGGCACAGACATGACAGTGCAAGAGATATAAATCCTGCCTTTAAGGAGCTTCTAATCAAGCAGGAAGAATATAAGAAATACGCAACTGAGGCTGAGCCAAGGGAAGCATTGCCAATAGGGGTTGTACAAGGCTGCGTATACAGCCACTCTTGGGCTTGCTCAGTAGTCCTGGGAAAACCAGCTGACTTCGCAGAGCTATCTAGAAACAAACAGTATGATATCTCAGTAGTAAGAACCTCAGCTGGAAACGTTTTATCACTTACTATCGGGACAACTGAGCACCGAATACCACACTAAGAATCAGAAAATAACTTAGTACACCAGAGAAACACTCAATTTAACTCAAGTTAGAAGGAGGGGGAGGAGGGAAGGATTGGGGTGCCCTCGCCTCATGGGCCCAATGTAGGGGTATATGGCCCCCTTCCTGGTTGAGGGACACAACTACAACAGAGACCTTATCTAACAAACACAAATAATCCAATCGTTTGTGCCTGCATATCCATCTGAAGTTTTTAAAAAAGGAAAAAAAAAAAAAATAACAGTGATTAGACCACCATTTTTATTTCCTAGGCATATTTGGGGCACAGTGTGATTTTTTAAAAATAATGCATAAAAAACTTTTCAACCACAACCAATAACTCCTATTCTTAGGGAGTGTTTTTGAAAGAAAAGGTCAGACTTTGAGGAAATTCCTGTCCAAATTGTTAGCTGTTAAAATTACACATTCATTAAATACAAAGAGAAGCTGAGTGACATGTTGAAAAATTAAGTATCTGAGTGAGTCAAGAATTCTTCCTAAACCTCAG
This sequence comes from Loris lydekkerianus, assembly GCA_963574355.1. NCBI lineage: Eukaryota > Metazoa > Chordata > Mammalia > Primates > Lorisidae > Loris > Loris lydekkerianus. Next base: position 212 of record CAUYPK010078030.1, on the reverse strand, counting down.
TTTCCACATCTGCAAGATACTAATAACCCATGGGATACTTGTGACAATAAAATAATGCATGTACCCTGTTTCCCTGAAAATAAGACATCCTCCGAAAATAAGACCTACTTACAGGAAAGATAAGATGTCCCCTGAAAATAAGACCTAGTGCATCTTTGGGAGCAAAACTTAATATAAGACACTGTCTTATTTTTGGGGAAACAGGGTAGTAA
>CAUYPK010078028.1:0-38339 GCA_963574355.1 Loris lydekkerianus | reverse complement strand
AGGGGCGAACGCCCCCCCAAATACCCCAACCAGGGCAGGTGCAAACCCACCCCCCGCCTCCCAAACAACAAACACACCCTAACCCCCCCCCCCCCCAAAAAAAAAAAAAAAAAATAGCCAGGTGTTGTGGCAGGCACCTGTTGTCCCAGCTACTTGAGAGGCTGAGGCAAGAGAATCGCTTAAGCCCAGGAGTTAAGAGGTTTCTGTGAGCTATGACACCACGGGACTCTACCCAGGGCGACAGCTTGAGGCTCTGTCTCAAAAAAAAAAAAAAAAAAAATAGCTGGTTGTTGTGGTGGGCGCCTGTAGCCCCAGCTACTTGGGAGACTGAGGCAAGAGAATCGCTTGAGCCAAGAGTTGGAGGTTGCTGTGAGCTATGATGCCACAGCAGTCTACCAAGGGTAATGAAGTAAGACTGTCTAAAAAAAAAAAATTGAAATGTGAACTCTGAATCAGATCAAATATTTTTATCCTATTTTAAAGCTTTTAATGAAGCAGTACATGTAAAGTCCTTACAACAGTGCCTGTCACATAATAATAATATTATTCCATATGTTTTTTTCATTGCTCGGAATGCTATCTTCCTGGTTGTTCATTGGCAAAATCTTAGCCATCGTTCTGGTCTCCATAAAGAGCTGGCCACCTGTTCTCTGAATCCTTGCTTGACTGCTCCAAGGAGGTTGACTTTAGGTACTTCTGTATTCTGTACTTTTAACTTTTATACTCTCTATTAAAGCAATAATATTTTCACATTTTCTCAGTAGACTTCAATCTCATTGAGGCAGGGATTTTGTGTTTTTCATATTTAGGAGGCATAGGCCTTTGGATGGGTTCAAAAAGCTACCTCCCAATGTTATGTCTCTTGGGCTACCCAATTGCCAGGTTTGTCTCCTTGTCTTCTCTCTGAAATCTCTTGCCTTGCCATTCAGCTTTGAATTCAAGCTGACCTATCCCACTCTGTAAAACAAAACCCTGCTAGTAGCACTTTTTGTTCTTTATTTCTTATTTGGGCAGGGATCTGGGTTCACAAGATCATACCTATAATTAAAACAAGCATAAGGAGGCTGGTTAAGAAGTAGTTGACAATTTCCCTCTATACTTTAAAATAATAAAAAGGAAACATACTTTTTCATTATTTTTTTTGTTTGTTTTTCATTTTGTCATTTTTTTCTAGCGCCATTCAAAAGGTTTATTTATGTTACATTCCAAAAATAATTCCATACTGCAAATGTGAGCACCTTATTATACACTTTTTTGTATTTGGAAGAGTTCCACAATAACCTTCCCAAACAGTGTAAAGTTGCTTTAAGCAACAAGTTTTTTCTGAATTCTTTCTAAGGTTCTCATACTGGATTTAAGGCTACTATCAATACAACTTACAGTAGCAGGAGGTGGCTACCATGCAGTATTGACCACATTACCACACTAGAAAAAGATTTTTTTCCTTGGGGTCATGGTGTTTTATTACAAAAGTAGAATAAAAACTTCAAAAACAAAACAATCCTTTCTAGTGTAATTTTGTTATTTTTTATTCTCTGTGCATGAGTTATATGCTATACTAGAATCAATTTTTTACAATTTTTGCATACCATGTGAGTTGTATGTGGCTCACAACGTAATTATTGAATTTATTTCTGAGAATTGAGTCTTATGTCATTCCATAGTATTTGTGTCTAAAGTGAACTTTGGGTTGGTGCTGGATGATGCCCTCTATACCCTACAGTGTAAAGATACTTGCAGCATTGAAAGAGCTGTGGCAGTTTCTTTCATTGGGAAGGCTCTGAGAGTGGTTCTGAAGACAGATTTTTTTTTTTTTTTTTTTTTTTTTTTTAAAAAACAGGGTCTTGTTCTATTGCCCAAACGAGAATACAGTGGCATCATTATAGCTCAATTCAACCTCAAACTCTCAGGCTCAAACATTCCTTCCGCCTCAGCCTCCTGAGTATCTGGGACTACAGGTGTGCACCATTGTGCCTGGCTAATATTTTATAGAGACAGGGTCTCAGCCATGTTGCTCAGAATGATCTTAAACTCCTGGTTTCAAGTAATCCTTTTCCTCGACATCCCAAAGTGCAGGGATTACAGGTGTGAGCCACTACTCCCAGCCTGGAAGACAGATTATTAATATCCCTCTCTACTTTATACTTTTCTGGTGCCTAAGATGTTATTTCCCCAGGTGCCAGAGTTGTTGCCCCTTTTCACTTTTTTTCCAGTCATCCCTTTCTCTTACCCAGAACTTCCATGTGAAATGGTCAGGTACAAAGAGGGACAAGATCATATTTATAAATGTAGGGACCTATAATGTCTCGTTTGGGCTCACTTGGTACATAAGTGTACCTACCAAGTGTATTCAACCAAGTTATAAGATGATGTCAGTTGATCAAGAGAATGAAGTAGAATGAAGCTTGAATCTCCTACGCCCATTTCTGACCAGGTTGCCACCTGGAAGAGGTACCAAACAGGTTGTTCCAGGATTATTATTAGGGAAAAGAAAAGGATCATGTTCAAGAATGTTCAGGACAGAACCCTAAATTTTCCAATTAGGTTTAAATAACTTCCCATGCCTTTTGTCTTTTGGGGATGTTTTTGTGTTTCAGAATATTAGGGGAAGTATCCATGTTTCATTTATATACCGTATATACTCGAGTATAAGCCGAGTTTTTTCCGGCATAAAATTTGTGCCGAGTTTGGGTTTTTCGGCACAAATTTTGTGCTGGAAAAAACTCGGCTTATACTCAAGTATATACGGTACTTTGTTTTTGTACAAATTGGACCAAAGTTATGAGTTTGCTCTTCAACCAGGTAGTGTGCCCAGGAAGCAGCCAAGAAGAGATGATCCCTTGCTGGGGACAGCTAAATTCAGCAACCAAATTGCCTTACTCAGATATTTGTACAAGGAGGAAGTGAGGGAAGTAGAGTCAGAAATCTTTGAGTTGGTATTTGAGAAGGCCATTGCAGTGCTCTACAGTATCAGTATCTGTGGATGGTAGAGAACATAAAAGGTTCATTAGTACCTTGACTGCTAGTCAATTACTGGGTAGCTTTTGTGATAAAAGGTGCACCATTATCAGACTGTAGATGGTCCAAGAGGCTGAACATATGATATAGCTTAGTTTTAGGGGCCACAATGGTGCAGCCAGAACCAGTGGATTAGGTTGGAACAACAACATTATTATCTGAAAATGTGTCCATGATGAAGCACCACTAATGGCCCTGAGACACAATCAAAGGTCCAGTCAAAGACAATGCTCTGTGTGATGTGGCTCCTTCACTGTGAAACATTTATACCAGGTGTCACAAATCTGGCATTCAGTAGCTAACTTCTACATCAGAAATATAAAATCTTTTACTTTATGCCCATTTGTGATGATGGATATGTTACCATGTCCAGAATAATATTAGATCTAGACATCATTGGTGGCAGTCTGGACAGGACAGATTTGTTAGGTAACTTGATTCCAGTTGGTCTTATTAAGAGAATAGGCTCTTAGCATGGGCATCTAAATAAGTGACCTGGATGGTTTTTGGAAATAGCTGCTATTTTTTCCATAGTTGTGACCCCAGAAGTGAATGTCTTTAATCTGCCAAGACTTCCAAGGAGTAAACGTAACAGACTGTTGGCGACAATCCAAGAGTTAGTAAAAATATAGTATGATTAATGTTGGGGAATGTTGGCCAAAGCTATGAGGACAGCCTCAACTTCTGCCCGCTGAACAGAGTAACCATTCCTGCTTTTGGTTTTCATTGTTGGTACCAAGGTCGAGCACCTGCAGGGGTCCAGTGAACACCATCAAGTTTCAAACAAACCATCAGTGAAATAAAGAGCTCCATTTACCTAGTGATTTGGCTTTGGACTGCCACTTTTTCATGATTTAAAGCCAAGAAAGCTAAGTGCTTTTTTAAATATACCATTTCTGTTTGACAAGTGACACTTAAACTGGGCACTTCTTACTTTCTTAGTCATAAAGTCTGAGTTGACTCACCCAAATGGGACTATCAGGCTGGAGAACCTCAAGGTCTCCGTGGATCAGGCATCAGTTTTAAGAAGAGCCCAACAGAAAGCTAATTGTTTTTAAAGGTACTGTACCTTTCAGCTGTGTCAGGGGTCAATAAGTCCAGAACCCAAAGAATAACCTTTGGGTGGAGGCTGCCTCCCCTTGCCAAAAGCACTAATCTGAAAAAGCATCAGTCTAGGAGACTTGTAGGTCAAGGGGTCATTAGGGCTGTGGGGTAAAGAACATGCTACAGTTGAATGGACAACTTCGAATGTAGCATGTTGGTTAAAGGATGCTGATTTGCAGATCAGTTGATAAAAAGGAGAAAGCAAAATACGTAAGCGAGGCACATATTGTCTAGTACCCAAAAAAGTCCAGTAGGATACTGGGCCTCATGTTTGGTAAGAAGAGGATTCACAAAGAATTGTTATTTCCATGACTGCTGGATGGATTAAGTATTTTGAATCTACTTGTATAGACCAAAAAACATAACTCAGTAGACCCTGAATTTGGATGGGGTTTATCAGCAACCACAGCTGTTAGAGATGTAGTAATGTTGAAGTCAAGTCCTTTGAGATAGACTTCTGGCTTGCTGATCAACAGGACATCATCAATGTAACATAAACTTACAGACTTAGAGGCTAAAAATGCGATGCACTAAATCCTGTTTGTACTGCTAGTGGCAAATATCAGAGGGATTCCACTGTTGTATTGTCTTTCACCAGAAAAGGTGATGGTACTTAGAGCATGAGGAAGTATAAATGTAGACTCCCAGTTGCTGTATATGGATGTCGCACCAATGACAGTATACCTAGAATCAGCTCCACCACAAAGTCAGGAGAGCCTCCATTTCCTGCTGTGAACCAAAACTCCATCAGCTGAAAGCAGATGCTTCCTTCTGTACAACCAGATAGAATGGTGATTGGACACCTGAATCCAACAGACCCATGGAAGTTTTAGTCCGTACCCTTCCTGAGTTTGTCCCAGGATACTTGAGTTTATACTAATGCCTTCAGTCTTCATTGGAAACAGAAAATTTGGCTTCCCTCTTAGTTATCTTTCTCTTTAAAGCAGCTGAAGTCAGAGTAGAGAGGAATGGGGAGGGTAGAGAAGGAAGAGGTGTGTGTGAAGGAAAAAAAAGACTATGCCAATAAACAGGGTACATTTACTTTTGGTTTTAAACAGCATGAAAGCTGTATGTGGCTCAACTAAACATACTTGCATTGTTTTCTGACCACCCAGAGACCTCAATCAGAACAAAGTCATCACTACTAACACTTATTTCGGATTTAAAGACTCTTTGATTCAGCAGCCCCCTCTATATTGCTTTCTTCTATTTTGGGCTATGAGATTTATGTCTGTTGACTTGACCTCTGGTTTGACCTGTACAACGATAACTAAGAATACACCTTAACTTTGGACATTTGCTTAAATTTAGATATTATCCTGCTTTTGTTTGAGTTTAGCATAAAGGTTAGGGGCCTTTCTGGTGGATTTACTACAAGAATTTATATTACTTTGGGTTCTTATTTCCCACATACTCATCTTCATCAGCATTATAAACCCCATTGGACAGGAAGACTTTGAGTAGTCAGTGCCTCATCTGTGATTCCCCATAAGAGTTTTCTTTTTTTTTTCTTGTAAAGACAAGAGTCTCACCTTATTGGCCTTCCGTGGAGTGCTGTGGCATCACACAGTTCACAGCAACCTCCAACTCCAGGGCTTAGGCGATTGTCTTGCCTCAGCCTCTGGAGTAGCTGGGACTACAGGTGCCCGCCATGATGCCCAGCTATTTTTTGGTTAAAGTTTGGCCAGGGCCAGGTTTTAACCCGCCACCCTTGGTATTTGGGGCCAGCGCCCTACCCACGGCGCTACAGGCGCTGCACCCCCCCCCCCCCCCCCCCGAGAGTTTTCTAAAGGACATCTCTCTGAGAGCCAAAGCACCCTTGGTTCAGCCAGGACCCACTGAAAAAATGAAAAAATTCTTGGACCTTTTAACTTTCATCTCCAAATGGATCCAGGGGTAGGCATGATAGATTGCAGGAGCGACTTGGTCCTAAGATGGCCCAGGTGTTGCCATTCTTCCTTGATAGGCAGTATGTTGCCCCTTCATCTCCTACATGGACCAGGCAGAATTCTTTTATTGTTAAAAAGAAAGGATCTTACTCTTTTGCCTGCCAGGAGTGCAGTTGTGTGATCATAGCTCACTGTAACCTTGAACTCCTGGCCTCAAGAGATCCTTCTCACCTCAGCATCACATAGTATCACTATAGGCCTCCAGGCATTCACTACCACATCCAGCTAACTTTGTTTGTAGAGACAGGGTCTGTTGCCCATGCTGGTCTGGAACTCCTGGCCTCAAGTAGTCTTCCCTTCTTGGCTTCCCAAAATGCTAGGATTACAGATGTGCATCACTTTGCAGGCCCAAAGTTCTAATAACTCACCTGATTTCTGTCCACAGCAATTGCAAATTTCCCTTTCATACTCAGTGTAGGTGCCATAGTCATTGTAATTTGTCTGTAACAAGACAGAACCTTCTATTCCCTGCCCAGCTTCCCATCCCCATTGAGTCTTAGTATAATTCCTACCATGGAGCAGATTTCCCTCTACCTACCTATCAGATTAGCAGGAATGTTTCCCCTCCCCCACAGCAGAGTTCACAGTAACCGGGGTGTCATTCTAGTTACTAGTTCTTGAACTTGCTACCCAATGCTCATCCCCTGTAAAACTATCTTCCCAGTTTTTTTTTTTTAGTAGATGCTTTTGTCAAGGCTAGCATAACAGATTACCACCAAGTGACTTAAAATGACAGAAAGTGTATTATCCCTCAGTTTGGGGGGCTAGAAGTCTGAAATCAGAATGATCATAGGGCCATGATCACTCCAGAAACTCTAAAGGAGGATTCTCCTGGCCACTTTTAGCTTCTGGTCAGTCAGGGTATTCCTTGCCTTATGGTAGCAGAACTTCAGTCTCTGCTTCTGTCCTCACATTGCCATCTTCCCTCTGTCTCTATTTGGCTTTTTCCTCTCTGTGTCTGGATTTTATCCTCATTGAGATACCAGTTGTATTGCATTAATGCCCACCTTAATGACTACATCTCAATTATATCTACAAAGGCTTATTTCCAAATCAGGTCACATCCACAGGTATTAGTGGCTGAAATTTTAGCATATCTTTGCTGGGGATTGTGGGACAGCTGAGGAGATGCAACACAACCTGTAACAATAGATAAGAAAGTAATGGACTATTGCCTCGTTGATCATATGGTTTGCTCAACATGTTCACCACCAGTTCTAGTGGGACTTCCCTTACATCCTATTAATTGCTCTGTGATACCTTATCCTTTCTTTTCCAGACAGCCTTATCTTTTTTCAGCATCCTATTCTCATTATCAAAGAACTGGCAAGAGAATGGCACCTGTGGCTCAAAGGAGTAGGACGCCGGCCCCATATGCCGGAGGTGTGGTGGGTTCAAACCCAGCCTTGGCCAAAAAAAAAAAAATAAATAAATAAACTACAGTCTACAACGGGAAATAATTTTAACCAAAAACAAACAAACAAACAAAAAACTGGCAAGAACTGTAAAGGATCTGAGATTTTACCCTTGTTGGAAGCCAACAAGTTATCCTGCCGTGGTATCATGGATGCTGGTAGAATATGTAATACTTCTGAGTCAGAAGGAAAGGCTTTTATTACTCTCAGCATAACAAGCAGTATACATTTTATTTGTACTAGTTTTACCTTTCTCTAAAATCCCACAGGGCTGACGTAGAGCGGCCTAAACGAATGCTGTACAATGACTGATAACACAGTTGAAGAATATCCATCTTAGGAAGCCCAAATCTTTTTTTTTTTTTTTTTAAGAGACAGAGTCTCCCTTTATTGCCCTTGGTAGAGTGCCATGGCGTCATACGGCTCACAGCAGCCTCCAGCTCCTAGGCTTAGGCGAGTCTCTTGCCTCAGCCTCCCAAGTAGCTGGGACCACAGGCACCCACCACAACGTCCAGCTGTTTTTTTGTTGCAGTTTGGCCAGGACCTGGTTTGAACCCATCACTCTCGGTATATAGGGCCAGCACCCTACTCACTGAGCCACAGGCACCACCCCAGGAAACTCAAATCTTTTATAATGGGTTACATCAGTTTTATTTCTGCTGTTATGGTTTCTGCTTTTTATATGCAATTTAAGAAATTTTAAATCAGTGTCACTAAGATCTTCTTGCTTTTTTCTAGAAATGTAATAGTTGTTTTTTGAGACAATCTCACATGTCACCCTGGATAGAGTGCTGTGGTATCATAGTCCACAGCAACCTCAACCTCTTGGACTCAATTGATCCTCTTGCCTCAGCCTTCCAAGTAGCTGAAACTATAGGTACCCAGCTAGTTTTTCTATTTTTGGTAGAGATGGGGGTCACTCTTGCTAAGACTGGTCTCAAATCTACCCACTTCAGCCTCCCAAAGTGCTTAGGATTATAGATGTGAGCTACCATGTCCAGCTAGAAGCTTAATAGTTTAGTTCTTACATCTAAGTCTCTGATTCATTTTGAGTAATTTTTTGTGCATGATGAGGTAAGGCTTATTTTTCCCAAATAGGTACCAGTTGTTCTGACACCACTGTTAAAAAAATTCTTTTCATTTCTTTTTTTGTTTGTTTATTTTTGAGACAGAGTCTCACTATGTCACCCTTGGTAGAGTGCTGTGGCATCACAGCTCACAGCAACTTCAAACTCTTGGACTTAAGCGATTCTCTTGCCTCAGCCTCCCAAGCAGCTGGGGCTACAGGTGGGCACCACAATGGCCAGCTATTTTATTATTGTAGTTATTGTTGTTTAGCTGGCCTGGGCCAGGCTTGAACCCGCCAGTTTTGGTGCATGTGGCTGGCACCATAAACACTGTGCTACAGGCGCTGAGCCAAAAGATTCTTTACTGAATTATCAGATATCCTTTTTTCAAAATTCAGTTGAGTCCCATCATGGTAGCTCATGCCTATAATCCCAGCACTTTGGGAGGCCGTGGCCAGAGGATTGCTTGAGGATAGGAGTTTATAACTGGCCTGGGCAACATAGTGAAACTTTGTCTCTACCAAGATCTACTTTTTTTTACCTTTACTGAGGTAAAGGTAAATTAGCTGGGTATGGTGATGCACATCTGTTGTACCAGCTACTTGGGAGCCTGAGGCAGGAAGATCATCTGAGCCCAGGATTTCAAAGCTGCAGTGAGCTGTGATCACACCACTGTCTGCCAGCCTAGGTGATAAAGTTAAGATTCTATCTCAAAAAAGAGAAAAAACACTAAATATTTGACTAGATAAATACAGGTCTGTTTCTGGACTTTACTCTGTTCCGTTAATCTTCATGTGTGTGCTTTCACCAATAGGGTTCTCTTAATTTTGTGACTTTATAGTACATCTTGAAATCAGGTAGCATAAGACCTCCAATATTTTTTTTTTTTTTTTTTTTGGAGACAGTCTCACCCTCGAGTGCTATGGCATCACAGCTCACAGCAACTTTATCAGTTTCTCAAGAATGCCTGCTAGGATTTTGATCTTATGAATTTTAAAATTCATACATTATGTATTTCAGGAACAAAGAAAACTCAGCTCCATTAGAGGAAAATACCACAGGAAAAAGTGAGGCCAAAAAAAGGAAGATTGCCGAAACATCAAATGTGATAACTGAGTCGTTGCCATCTGCAGAATCAGAACCTGTTGAAATTGAGGTAGAGATTGCCGAAGGCACAATCGAAGTGGAAGATGAAGGCATGGAAACATTAGAGGAAGTGGCTTCTGCCAAGCAGTCTATAAAGTACATACAGAGCACAGCTTCGTCTGATGATTCAGCTTTGGCACTGTTGGCAGATATTACCAGCAAGTACCGTCAAGGTGATAGAAAAGGGCAGATTAAAGATGAAGATGGCTGTGCATCTGACCCCACAAGCAAACAGGTAGAAGGTATTGAAATTGTGGAACTTCAGCTGTCACATGTGAAGGACTTGTTCCATTGTGAGAAATGTAACCGTTCATTTAAATTGTTTTACCATTTTAAGGAACACATGAAATCACACTCCACTGAGAGTTTCAAGTGTGAAATATGCAATAAAAGGTATCTTCGGGAGAGCGCATGGAAACAGCACCTAAATTGTTACCACCTTGAAGAAGGTGGAGTCAGTAAGAAGCAAAGAACTGGGAAAAAAATTCACATATGTCAGTACTGTGAGAAACAGTTTGACCATTTTGGACATTTTAAAGAGCATCTTCGAAAACATACAGGTAATTATGTTAAAAGTGTATTTTTTCCACATTCACTTCAAAAGTCTAGACATCTAAATCTTTTTTTAAATAGCACTTCAGGAGGCATTGTCTGTATTTTCTAATATGCAGGCTAAGTAGACATTGTTTTTGTTTTTATGGTGTTACTTGGTTCAAATACTGATGCTTTAAATGCAAATCAATATCAGCTTTGAAAGTAATTTGTCACTCTCGTGCCTTGCCAATTTTTATATTTTTCCAAGAAATACATAAAACACAATTTGTAATTTACTTACTAGAGGTCATAAATTATTAAATCCTAATTATGGTGAAAGTGAGACTGTATTGTTTCTATTTTTACATTTCTTGAATACATTGCATAGGTTAAGTACATGTATAAGCGATTCCTGACATGTTTATGCTTTTTTTTTTTTTTTTTTTTTAGCACACATTTAGTTACTTGCTTTGGCTCAGTAGACAGGTAGGCAATTTGTGTCCATCCTTTTTCACCACTTCAGCAGCAAGCGTGTCAGGACTGGTGGACAGCCAGGGAGCTAAAGAGGGCATGGTCTTCAAGGACTTATCTAGGCACAACGGAGATGTCTTAGGAAGTCTACCTTAGGGCCTCTGACCCTCATAATTCTACATCTCCTATGTCTGGTCTTATCCATGTCAGAGTGTCCCTGATTTTGCTCCTACTCTTCAGACATCCTTTGCTAGATCTTCTGCACCAGCCCCAGGAGTTACCAATGACTTGAATCTTGAGTAGTGCTTAAATCCACTATAACAAGGGTGTGAAGAGAGCAGTTATTGTAGTGTGCTAAGTGTCAGACTTCTGGGCACTTGTTCCCAAGTCTTTGTTACTTGTGGTGGTAAAGGTTGTTTGGACTGTTGATATAGTAAATAAAGCATAGATATCCTGCAGTGTTCAGAATCTTTCTCTTTAATGCTGCAGTTTAGAGAGCTTCTGGTGAATTTTTTTAACCAATACACAGAACGAATATACAGTATTCTTAGGATGTAATACCTGTATATACTGAGGGCCAACTTGTGTGTGCAGTCTTTTTTTTGAGACAGTCTCACTATTTCGCCCTCAGTAGAGTGTCATAGCATCACAGCTCAAAGCAATCTCAAACTCTTGGGCTTAAGCCTTAGCCTCCCAAGTAGCTGGGACTATGGGCGCCTGCCACAAGGCCTGGCTATTTTTTTGTTGCAGTTGTTGTTTAGCAGACCTGGGCTGGATTCAAACCCACCAGCCCTGGTGTATATGTCTGGCATCCTAACCACTGAGCTATGACTGCTGAGCCTGTGTGTGTAATTTTCAGGCCAGCTGCTGGACTGAGTATGTATGGATTTGGGTATACTGAGTGTCCTAGAACCAGTCCCCCACAAATACCAAAGGATGCCTGTACCTGTTTTATTTTTAGAAACTGCCTTTAGTTGTAATTTCAGTTCTTAATATTCATTTATTTTAATAATCTATCAGTCAGTGGTTTTTTTTGTTTGTTTTTTGAGACGGAACCTCAAGCTGTCGCCCTGGGTAGAGTGCTGTAGCATTACAGCTCACAGCAATCTCCAACTCCTGGACTCAAGCGATTCTCCTGCCTCTGCCTCCCAAGTAGCTGGGATTACAGGTGCCTGCCACAACACCCAGCTATTTTTTGATTGCAGCCATCGTTGTTTGGCGGGCCCGGGCTGGATTCGAACCCGCCAGCTCGGGTGTATGTGGCTAACGCCTTTGCCACTTGAGCCACAGGCACCGAGCCCGGTCAGTGTTTCTGTGGTAACAGTGGATTAATTTTACAAAAGGATTGATATCCCACCAGCACAGTAAATTTAGTAGGTAACTAGAAAACCTTGATATCAGTGTGTAGTACTGCCAAGAGATTACCAATAGCTTTTATATTATTTTCTAGGAATGTGAAAGTATCAGCAGTTCTCTTTTTTATCCAAAACATTACCTAGTAACTCTTAACCTATTTGAAAATAGAATGATACAGATCACTTTGGAAGTTTGAAAGTGTGCTTTTCAGGTTCTGTACTTTTTATTTTGAAGTAGATGGCAGAATTAGTAGTTGTACATCATTATCCTTCCCATCAAAATGTGAGATTAAGGAACTTCATTAAGTAGTTATAAATCATATAACCATATGCCCATTGGAGGAATAGGTTAGCACATAAAGTGAACTAAACTTTTGTGGTCTTTAAATCAATTATATACTGGTAATTAGTGACAAGATAGTTGTAGATGTGTGGTCAATGACTTAGTGAATTCAAGAGGAGTATAAGAGTCCTGTAATCCCAGCACTCTGAGAGGCTGAAGCAGGTGGTTTGCCTGAGCTCATGAGCTTGAGGCCAGCCTGAGCAAGAGCGAGACCTCCTCTCTAAAAATAATCGGGCATTGTGGCTGGCACCTGTAGTCCCAGTTACTTGGGAGGCTGAAGCAAGAGAATTGCTTTTGAGCCTAAGAGTTTGAGGTTGCTGTGAACTAAGATGCCACAGCACACTGAGGGGCAACAAAGTGAGACTCCGTCTCACAAACAAAGGGAAAAAAAAGGAATTTTAAGTACAGTAATTCTTGGAAATACTGCAGGCTCAGTTATACTGTAGTTTTAGTGTGCAATAATATATGTCCAAAAAGAGGTACATACCTTAATTAAAAATGCATTATTGTTAAAATACTAATGATCACTTGAGCCTTTAGCAAGTCATAATCTTTTTGCTGGTCCAGGATCCTGCCTGGATATTGATGGGTGCAGACAGGGTGAAGAGTAGGGTGCCTGGGGCATTTTCTTAAAATAAGACAGCAGTAAAGTTAACAGCATTGATTGACTCTTCCTTTCACGAAAGATTTCTCTAGCTTGTGATGTTGTGTGATAGCATTTTACTTACAGTAGTAAGTAAAGACTTTCAAAAAAAGTCCTCTCAAAACAAACCCTGTTGCTGCTTTATCAATAGAGTTGATAATAATATATTCTAAATCCTTTATCATTACAACCATGTTCATGTCATCTTTACCAGGCATAGAGTCCATGTCAGGAAACTACTTTTCTTTGCTCATCCCATAAGAAGTCACTTCTCATCTGTTTAAGTTTTTTCAGGGGATTGCAACAGTTCAGTCCCTTCTGATTCTAGATCTCTGGCTTTTTCTACCACATCTGCAGTTACTTCCTCCACTGAAGACTTGAACTTCTCAAAGTCATCCTTGAGGGTTGGAGTCAACTTCTTCCAAATTCTTGTCAATGTTGAAATTTTGACCATCTCCTATGAATCACAAATGTATATATTAATGGCATCTTGAATGGTGAATGCTTTCCAGAAAGCTTTCAATTTAATTTGCTCTGATCCATCAGAGGAAACACTATCAATGGCAGCTATAACTTTGCAAGATGCTTTTTTTTTTTTTTTTTTTTTGAGATAAGAGTTTATGTCACCCTTGGTAGAGTGCCTTGGGGTCACACTTCACAGCAACCTCAAGCTCTTGGGCTTAAGAAGCGATTATTTTGCCTCAGACTCCCAAGAAGCTGGGACTACAGGTGCCCACTACGATGCCCGGCTGTTTTTTTTTTTTTTTTTTTTTTTTTTTCCCGGTGGTTGTCGTTGTTTAGCAGGCCCAGGCAGGCCCCAGTGTATGTGGCCAGCGCCCTAACGACTGAACTATGGAAGCCAAGCTACAAGATGCATTTCTTAAATAAGATTGAAAGAATTCCTCTAGGCTCGGCGCCTGTGCCTCAAGTGGCTAAGGTGCCAGCCACATACACCTAAGCTGGTGGATTCGAATCCAGCCTAGGCTTGCCAAACAATGATGCCTGCAACCAAAATATAGCCAGGTGTTGTGGTGGACACCTATAGTCCCAGCTACTTGGGAGGCAGAGGAAGGAGAATAGCTTGAGCCCAGGAGTGGAGGTTACTGTGAGCTGTGATGCTATGGCACTCTACCCAGGGCAACAGCTTGAGGCTCTGTCTCAAAAAAAAAAAGAAAGAAAGAAATTCCTCGATCCATGGACTAGACTACATACAGAATGTATTCTGTGTTAGGGGGCATAAAAACAATATTAATCTTTTTGTACATCTCCACCAGAGCTGTTGGATTGACTAGGTACATTGTAATATTTTGAAAATAATTTTTTTTTCTGAGCAGTAGGTGTTAAAAGTGAGCTTAAAATATTGAGTAAACCATGTTATAAACAGAGGTGCTTATCATCGGGGCTTTGTTTTTGCATTTCTAAAGCAAAGGGTAGAGTATTTTTTTTTTTTTTTTAACTTTATTCCAATTAAAATGAGGGTACAATATTTAGGTTACATTGTTCTCACTTCCAGGGAAAAGTTCCATTTGTAGAAGAACCCTTCACCCAAGGAACATGTTACACACCCTCAAAATGTGTACATTAGGCAAGATCCCGCCTCATGCCCTCCCTCATGCAAAGGCAGAGTACTTTTAGCATAATTCTGGAGAACCCTAGGATTTTCAAAATGGTGAATGAGTACTGGCTTCAACTCAAAGTCACCGGCTGTATTAGCCCCCAGCAAAAGGAATCAGCCTGTACTTTGAAGGTTTGAAGCCAATCAAAGACTTCTCTCTAGTTATAAAAGTATTAGAGAGATGGAATCTTCCAATAGAGTGCTGTATTGTCTATGTAGAAAATCTGTTGTTTGGTGTAGCCAACTTGAGCAATCTCAGATCACCTGGATAACAGCTTCTACATCAGCACTTGGTGCTTCATTTTGCACTTCCATGTTCTGGAGACAGCTTTCCTTGAACCTCATGAACCAACTTCAGCTGTGTTCATACTTTTCTTCTACAGCTTCCTTAACTTTTCTTAACCTTCATATAATTAAAGAGAGTTAGGGCCTTGCTCTAGATTAGGCTCTGGCTTGAGGGAATGTTGTGGCTGGCTTGACCTTCTTTCCACACCACTAGCACTTCTCCATATCAGGAATAAGACTGTTTTGCTTTCTTATCATTGCTGTGGTCACTGGAGTAGTACTTTTAATTTCCTTCAAGAACTTTTCTTTTGCATTCACAACTTTACTGACTGGCTCAGGAGCCCTAGATTTCAGTCTGTCTTGGCATTCAACATGCCTTTCTCATAGGCTTAATCATTGCTAACTTTTGATTTACAGTGAGAGATGTGTGACTCTTTTATTTGAACATTTAGAGGCTTGGTACAGTCACTAAATGGCCTAATTTCAATAGCATGGTGTCTTAAGGAATGAGGAGACTAAGAAAGGGAAAGTGGCCGGTCAATGGAACAGAGCCCACACGGCATTTATCAATTAAGTTCACTGTCTTTATGTTATCTATGCAGTTCTTGGGGCTCCAAAACAATTGCAGTAATATCAAAGATCACTGATAGATTCTCATAACAGATATAACAATTATTAAATAGTTTGAATTATTGTAAGAATTATGGGGATATAGATTTGAAGTGAGCATGTACTGTTAGAAAAAATGGCATTGATAGACTTGCTTGACCCGAGGTTGTCACAAACCTTCAATTCGCTTAAAAAGAAAAAAGGGCAGTAAGGGCAGTACCTGTGGCTCAGTGAGTAGGGTTCCGGCCCCAAATACTGAGGGTAACGGGTTCAAACCCCACCCCACCTGAACTGCAACAACAACAACAAAAAAAAATAACCGGGTGTTGTGGCAGACACCTGTAGTCCCAGCTACTCACGAGGCTGAGGCAAGAGAATCACCTAAGCCCAGAAGTTGGAGGTTGTGGTCAGCTGAGACGCCACGGCACTCTACCAAGGGTGATGAAGTGAGACACTGTCTGGAAAAAAAAAAGAAAGAAAAGAAAAAAGGGCAGTAAAGCTAACCGCAGTAAAATGAGGTGTGCCTGTAAGCCTCAGGAAGGAGGGGGTGTTTTTGAGACACAGTCTTATTCTGTTGCTGTTGCCCAGACTAGAGTACAGTGGCTTGATCATAGCTCACTGCTACTCCAAACTCCTGAGCTCAAGTAATCTTGCCTCAGCCTTCCAAAGTGTTAGGATTACTGGTGTGAGCCACTGGACCAGTCGATAGGCAACTTTAAATTATGTTTATGTTAATAAAGGACGGATCTTTTTTCCCTTACAACAAACTGTGAAGATAGACAATTCTCTTCCTATATCCTACCCTCAAAACTCATAAACACCAATAGTTTAATGGGTTAATATCTTGTGTGTTTTAAAAGCTCTATAATCTGTGGCATGATTTGCAAAATTTTAGTTGTTTTCTGTGCTTTGGATTTATTTTGTTTTTATTTAGAAAATAGTAATGATAATGCCATCCAGCTAGATAATGGATATAAAGCAATTTGAGTCCCTGCCGTCAAAGAGCTCACTTTGAGGGAGAGAAAGCAGGCGTAACACAGCGTGACATGCCTAGTGCTCACAGAGAAGAGTAGAATCCTGTGGGATTCTGCCTGGGCTATTTGTTGATGGATGAGACAAGGATGAGTTCTTAGTTTGTTCTCTGTTTCTTATAACAATACCCCAAACTAGATAATTTATAAGGAATTTATTTCTTATGGAGGCTAGGAAATCCCATGTCAAGGGCGTCTGGTAAGAGCCTTCTTGCTGGAGCCTTCAGCAGAGCCCTCATAACCCAGTTACTCTTAAAGTCCCCACCTCTGAATACAGCCACATTGGGGATTAAATTTAAACATGAATTTTGGAGAGGGAAAACATCAAACCATAGCAGATGGCTTCCCAGGGGTTTTACCCTGTGGTGATTCTTAAAGGGAACAGAATTAGCCTGGAAATGAGCATTCTAAGCAGAGGCAGTTGAACATACATAGGCATAGAGGAATGAGTGGAAGTGAATTGTTTGGTGTATTATGGCCAAAGGATTGGGTCTAAGTAGAGCAGTAATTCTGAATCTTCCTAATGCCGTGGTGTATTTTCATTGTTAAAAAGGGGTCGTGACCCACAGGTTGAGAACTGCTGAAGTAAAAGAATGCCAGGAGATGCAGCAGAAGGGGTTAGATAGGCTGCCCATGTGGCATACACTTGGACATCATATGCAGAATCTACAACTGGGTTAAGGGCAAGGAAGAAGGAATAATGAGAGACCATTTAGTTGTTTTCGTAAGTACTATCAGAGTTTGGATTTTATCTTAAGAGACTCTCAGTCATTTTGGAGTTTTTGTAAGAGATCTGATCAGATTCATTTTCTAAAGAGATGACTAGCAAGATAGATTGGAGTGGTCAAAACTTTCCACTTCATAAATAAATTAAATTAAAATAGAATAGAATAGAATAAAATAAAAATGACAATTATACTCAAAAAAAAAAAAAACAACTTTCCACTTCAGTGGGGAATCTGTTGGAGTCATCTAAACCTGATGGGAGGTCAAGGCAGTGATAGTGGACAAGGGCTGGAGATTTGAGTAACATTAAAGAGGCAGAATCAGGAAGATTCAGTGACCAGTACCTGTTGGAGTAAAAAAAAAGGGTGGCTTCTAGCTTTCTGATTTTGGTGGCTCATGTGATTGGAGGTTATTAACTTAGAGAAATATAGAAGGATAAGCAGTTTGGGCAGGAGGGAAAATACTAGACATGATGACATACCTGTGGGACACCTAGTATGACATAAAACGTAGAGGTAACTTTTAAGCATGTTTTCAAATAGGTGCTCCCTAATTTCCAAGAAAGGTGGTGTGGTATCAGAAAGAATGTCCGGATATCAAAGTTCAGTTCTGACATTTGAACTTGACTGGTCACTTACTAGTTATTTGTGGGCTTCTTCCCTTGTCTGTAAATAAAGATAACAATACCTAACTTAAAGTGTTATATAACAAATGAGAAAATGGTGAAAGCACTTTGAAAACTAAACTATCCATACATCTCAAATACAATTAATATGTTGGTATTGTTTTTATTTATTTTTTTGAGACAGAGTCTCATTGTGTCACTCTCAGGAGAGTGCCATGGTGTCACAGCTCACATGGCACTCTACCCAGCCCTGCCAAACAACAATGACAGCTGCAACAAAAGAATGGCCAGGCATTGTGGCAGGCACCTGTAGTCCCAGCTACTTAGGAGGCTGAGGTAAGAGAATCTCTTAAGCCCAAGAGTTTGAGGTTGCTGTGAGCTGTGACGCCACTGTCACTCTACCGAGGGTAATAAAGTGAGACTCTGTCTCAAAAAAAAATTTTTTTTTTTTAATTCTTATATTTTTTGTTTTCTGTATTATAAAAACATTAAATTTAAATCAACTTTTAAAAACCTCTAAACTAGGCAAAAATTTAAGTATTCATAAACATTTCATATTTTTAAATGACATGTTGTCTTTCCAAAAGCACGTGTGCACATTTATCTGTGACTACCTGAAGGAATACATTTACAACAATAAATCAGAAAATGATAGTAGCAGTTGCTTCTGAAGAGAAACTACTTAAGTGGGACAGAGCTGATTTTCACTATATGCCACTTGAGCTGCTGCTTTTTCTTTTTTTTGAGACAGTCTTACTATGTCCCCCTCAGTAGAGTGCTATGACATCACAGCTCACAGCAACCTCAAACTCTTGGGCTTAAGAGATTCTCTTGCCTCAGCCTCCCGAATAGCTGTGACTACAAGTGTCTGCCACAATGCTTGGCCATTCTTTTGTTGCAGTTGTCGTTGTTTGGCAGGCCTGGGCTGGATTCGAACCCACCAGCTTGGGTGTAGGTGGCTGGCACCCTCGCCAGTGAGTTATAGGCGCCAAGCCAATATCTTGGTATTTTTAGATTTGATTGAGCTTAAAGCCAATATCTTGGTATTTTTAGATTTGATTGAGCTTATTAAACTAATTTTTTTTAAGTAGAAGAAGCTCAAGTGAGCTCGGCACCCGTAGCTCAGTGAGTAGGGTGCTAGCCATATACAACAAGGGTGGGAAGTTCGAGCCCAGCTGGGCCTGCTAAATAACAATGACAACTGCAACAAAAAACTAGCTGGGTGTTGTGGCAGGCGCCTGTAGTCCCACTACTCAGGAGGCTGAGGCAAGAGAATCACTTAAGCCCAAGAGTTTGAGGTTGCTGTGAGCTGTGATGTCATAGCACTCTACCGAGGGGGACATAGAGTGTCTCAAAAAAAAAAGAAAAAGAAGCAGCTCAAGTCATATAGTAAAAATCAGCTTTCTGTCCCACTTAAGTAGTTTCTCCTCAGAAGCAACTGCTACTGTCATTTTCTGATTTATTGTTGTAAATGTATTCCTTCAGGTAGTCACAGATAAATGTGCACACGTGCTTTTGGAAAGACAACATGTCATTTAAAAATATGAAATGTTTATGAATATTTAAATTTTTCTGTGGCTGCAGAGTATTTCAGTGTATGGGTTAATCCTATAAATAGACATTTAGGTTTTTGCTAGGCTTTTGTATTACAAACCATTCTGCAGTAAGCATCCTTGTACATATGTATTTTTTCACATGTTCATATAATTTCACTTTTAAGAGCAGAATTGCCAGGTCAAGAAATGTGCTGATTTTAAATCTTGTCAAACATCAAATTGGTCTTTACTGTTAGAGTCCTGTGGTGTCATCACTCATAGAAACTTCAAACTCTTGGGCTTCAAACTCTTGCCTCAGCCTCCTGCCTAGTGGGGACTAGTTTTTTTATTGCTTAGGCTGGTCTCAAATTCCTGACCTCAAGCAATCCACCTATCTTAGCTTCCCAGGGATCAAATTGCTCTTTATCTTCTTTATTTTTTTGAGACACCCTCAAGCTATCACCCTGGGTAGAGTGCTATGGTGTCACAACTGACAGCAACCTCAAACTCCTGGGCTTAAGCAATTCTCTTGCCTCAGCCTCCTGAGTAGGTGAGACTACAGATACCCGCCACAACACCTGGCTATTTTTTGGTTGTAGTTGTCATTGTTTGGCAGACCTGGGCCGGATTCAAACCTGCCAGCTCTGGTGTATGTGGTTGGCACCTTAGCCGCTTGACCTACAGACGCCGCCTCAAATTGCTCTTTAAAGCAGCAGTAACAGTTTGTGTGTAGGTTTCATTGATGATGAAAAATCACACAGTAATAAAATAACAGAACTTAACCATTTTATTTAGCAGCATTGCGGAACTTTTTTGGAGTGGAAAAGGAATTTCTATAACCTTATACTCTAAGCACAATTCCATTTGCTCTTAAAAACCTTCCATCTTGGAATTATTGAAGTAATTTACTCTGGCTCCCTGGTTGCTGAGCACTTCTAGAGAAAAGGTATATCTCAGACCTTAAGTTAGGCGCCTAAGTGTCTGGTTTATCACTTTGTTTTATTCTAGAGGAAGAGGTTTTTCTTCCAGGTCAATTCTAGATCCCTTAATATCTCTTACAAGATCATGTCCCATTGGTCATTCCCACTCTTTTCTTTTTCTACTGCCTCCTCCTCTCAGCAAATAAATAATAAAAATCTCCTTGTTTACTTGTTCTCCTCTACCCACCTCTCTCCTTTACTTCCAGGCCTTCTTGAGGGAATTTCTGTACTGACTTTTCATTGACATGCCTCTCACTCTCCCTCATCTCACAGCAAGCATTCTGGCTCCTGATCCCACCACACCACTGACTTAGTTTCTTTTCCTTCTACTTCTGGTTATTTCATTTTCATTCCTTTGCTAGCCCATCTACCTACTGTTTTAGCTTGGTTTTTTCCACTGGGTTCTGCCCCTCTGTTACCACACAGAATACTCTTGAGAACTTTCTTCCAGAATAAAAGTTTTTTGGGTTTTTTCTACCCCTTAACCACTAGACAGGGACAGAACGAAAGTTTTTACTTTCATTTAAAATAACCCCTAATCTGTATGTCAGTCCACCCTCTACTTGGCTTCAGAATTATCTGTATAGCTATCTACAGAACACCTCTGCTGTGCTGAGTACTTCCTGCTCTACAGACACAAAACTGAATCCTACTCATCCCTACAGTTCCCACCCCAAAATATTTGGATTCCTGTGTCCTGTGTTATTTACACTAGTAGGTGTTTGAAGCCAGAGATCTGTGAGTCATTACTGATTTCTTCCTCACTCTTCAGCCACCATGCTGTTGGAGTGCTCCCTGTGCCTGTCTCTTTCCTTCTCTTCTCACTTGTTCCAGGCAGTGTTGCTGTTCTCTTCTGTGCTGCTGCAGTACATATTCCGAGTGTTCTTTTCTGTAACAGATCTTCCACAGTGTATTGTGTTTATTTTCATATATTTAAACTTCATACCCTGGCCTTTACCTTTTTATCTTCATCACCTAACACATCGTCTGACACACAGGAAGAGTACAAAAATGCTTATGTACAAAATTCTTTAAAGGATATTGATGCATTTTTCTAAAATACATATTGATCATGGTTTTTTTATCTAAGGGAAAATATACAATATTTTAAGAAATGGCAAAAACAGAACAGAATTATATCCTAAATAAGATACTCTGAAATTATAGTTAATCTTTGCTATAATCTTTGTATAATCTTTGCTATATACATAGTTGGGTACGAATTTATCTATTTTCATTATGGTAAAGGTTCTCTTTTTTCTTTCCCAGTTCATGTCATTCCTCAAATTTTTTCCATATTATAAACTCAAACATAACTCAAACAGAACAGAACTCAGATCCAAATTTTATTTGCCAGAGCATAGATACAGTTGTAATAATCACTAACTCTTACCGCCACCTCTAGAAAAGTCTTGGATGTGATGAAAATACCTGAATTTTAAGTTGTGATTTTCCTCTCTTAAGAACGTACTATTAAAATTAACCAAAAAGAAAAAGTAAACTCTTCAAAGTTTGCTCTTGCCACTTTTGATTTGTCAGGTTTTTTTTTGTTTTTTGTTTTTGTCTTCTAATAGGTGAGAAACCTTTTGAATGTCCGAATTGTCATGAACGATTTGCTAGAAATAGCACCCTTAAATGTCACCTCACTGCATGCCAAACTGGAGTGGGGGCAAAAAAGGGAAGAAAGAAGCTTTATGAATGCCAGGTATGTATAGGTGCATTTAGTCCTCAATAAGGAATCTGTGTGTGCAGTCATTAAAAGTGAAAGATAATAGAGCTTTAAGCAAAGGCTGATAGTTTGGAAAGAAATGAGAGTAAAAGACTTTGTCTTGATTTTATAAGACGGATTGTAATTCTTTTTTACCCAACCTTGGAAGACACCAATGTCAAAAAAAATTATATCCTAAATAAGATACTCTGAAATTATAGTTAATCTTTGCTATGTCTAACTTAAAAATAGACATCAATAACTATTACAGAACAAGTTGGGAACGTGCATATGTTACCATTACTTCAGGTCCAGGTGATTAGAATTTAGGAGGGAGACTGAAGGAGGCAGACTACCTATATATAATTGACTCTTCTTTCATGATTAGTATATTTGTATCTCAAATAATGTAATGATTAGAAATGTTGATATTATGGGAGAAATCATATCATTACTTCATATTCCTAGAATTCATAATGATGCTTAAATAATGAAGGTGGTATTGAAATGTTTCCCAAAATGTATTTGTTACCTCTATCAGCTAAAAGACCAAGTACACGAAAAAATTATGAAATAGCTTGAATAAATAGATTATATTACAGATAACCATGTCAAGACACCACTGTCAATAAAAATTATATCCTAAATAAGATACTCTGAAATTATAGTTAATCTTTGCCATGGAGCATAAGATATATCCTAATAAGATACTGTGAAATTATAGTTAATCTTTGTTCATAACATTTTCAGAATTATTCAACATTGTCCTTACAGATAATAAATGCATCCATGTTCAGTTTGAATATAAGTATTACTTACATTGTCTGTTTGGTTATTTCAGGTCTGTAACAGTGTGTTTAACAGCTGGGACCAGTTCAAAGATCACTTGGTAATACACACTGGAGATAAACCCAACCATTGTACTTTATGTGATTTGTGGTTCATGCAAGGAAATGAACTGAGGAGGCATCTCAATGATACTCACAATATTTCAGAGCGTCTAGTAACTGAAGAAGTTCTTTCGGTAGAAACACGTGTGCAAACTGAACCTGTGACATCAATGACTATTATAGAACAAGTTGGGAAGGTGCACGTGTTACCATTACTTCAGGTCCAGGTAGATTCAGCACAAGTAACCGTGGAACAAGTCCATCCGGATCTGCTTCAGGACAGCCAAGTGCATGATTCACATATAAGTGAGCTTCCAGAGCAAGTCCAAGTGAGTTACCTAGAAGTGGGTCGAATTCAGACTGAAGAAGGTACTGAAGTACATGTGGAGGAGCTGCATGTCGAACGGGTAAATCAAATGCCGGTGGAAGTACAAACTGAGCTTCTAGACACAGACTTGGATCACATGACTCCAGAAATCATGAGCCAAGAGGAGAAAGAGCCTACCCAAGCAGAGGCTGTTGAGGCTGCCAGGGAAGATCAGGAAAATACTGAGGATTTAGAGACCAGGCCAACAGTGGATTCCCAAGCTGAAAAAGCCAGGGAAGAGGACAGAACAGCTATGCCAGTTTTAGAATGAAATAACGAATATATTTTTAAATTTACATGTTGGGCTTTTGAACTGTTTAAGGTCAGTGTAACTGTCCTTAAAGCTAACAGACAATTGGACCAAAGTTAAACCTTATTTCCTGTTGTGCTGATCTGTTTATCAAAACAAACTGATTCTCCTCACCTCTCTTAATGCCACAGAGGAGGGATTTTTCCCACACATGAAGGGGAGCTTTGAGGAGTATATTTCGGGAAACTTATATGGATTATATTCTTATTACATAGTTGGGTACGAATTTATCTATTTTCATTGTGGTAAAGGTTCTCTCTTTTTTCTTTCCCAGGTCATGTCATTCCTCAAATTTTTTCCATATTATAAACTCAAACATAAAATCATTAGAATACAAACTATGTATTCTAATGCATGTTAGAAAATTGAATATATAGGAAACACAAGGCTGCATGAAGAAAAGTGCATTGTTACTGTGCAGTTGAATTTTGGCTTCTGGCTTTCTTTAGTTTGAACAGATATTTTTGTTTATCCCAATAGTCACAGATGTCCATCTCTTCAATAGAAAGAGTGGTGGTGGCAAAATTTCTAGAATGTAAAAAAAAAAAAAAATCCACACCCATGTGCCTTTTTAAAACCAACTAAATTTCTATAAAGCATCTCTGGTCTTTCAAAGTTTGTGTTGTAAGCAACAATGTAGATGATCTTATTTATTTTTGCTTATAATGACAGTGACCAATACTTTTTCACTTAAGTTAGGTTGAAAAAGTTCATTTAATGACAGCTGAAAGGCCATTTTCAATTGGGAAAATTCATATACATCTGTGGTAAACTTTGATGAAAAGTTGCACTAGTATTTTACCACCAGATGAAAAAAAAGATACGCGTATCATTTAAAAATTAATGTATTTAAAATAAAGTACAGAGAAAAACATGTATATAATTATCAGGCTTTGTTTTGAATGACCCCCCTCTCCTTAATGTAAAGATCTTGTGCTATAACTTTTAAAGCCATACAAATAAGAGTGCTAAACTGTGGACTTAAAAGTAGGTGTGTAAATATTTTTAATCAGTATTATTTGGAAAATAAAATATAACAACCACATAAATAAACCAATATGCTATTTTCTTTACCTGTTAAAGATTGGGAGATATTTACCTTTTTAAAGTAAACTTTAAAATTATGTGCTTATGACTCTTTTTTTTTTTTTAATTACCAGTGTGAAAGTTGGGACCTGGTCAGAGATATTCTTATTTCTTTGCATGTTTGTGTTAACATGACCAATTCATGAATTGAGATACAAAATTCTCAATACACACTTCCAACCCCCTCCACCCCAAATCAGCTCAAATGAAAGAAAGTATTCTTTATAGTTGAACACAATGGCTAATGGAATTTTTCTTTTACTATAGCCTACTTAAACAAACTCTTCCTCCACTTAGATAGGATTGCTATGATTAACCCCCTTTGGCAATACTAATGTTAAATGGGACTACATTTACAAATATACTGAAGATAATAGCTTTCCACAATTGGAGACGTCACAGATACAAATGCAACAGGAATAAGGAGGGTTGTATTTTTAAGATCAAAGTAACTATGAATACTTCAAAGCCTATTCTTTTTGGCAGTTGGATACCTATTGCAGAGCTTATTTATACAATGCTTTTTTCTTTGAAGTAAGAAAATACTGATAATAGAATTAAGGTATATTACATTAAATTTTCAGCTTCCTTTAGGGTACCTGTGATCCTGAATTGTATGGTGTTTTTTTGTTTGTTTTTTTAAGCCCTAATGGATAATAGTTTTAAATAGGTAAATTGCTGGTTAATGTCTGGTGAAAACCCTAACAGATGGTGGTCTCAAATATATAAATTCATAGTTAATGTCTGCTGAATTTTGAATGCTGAAAATAGCTTAAATGCTGTGCCCTTAGGCCAAAGTATGAAACAAGGTTTATTTTTAAACACGTTTCTTTCAAGAACTCTGACCACAAGTAGAGATTAGAGGCAAGAGCACAACAAAATGTTAAAATTATATGAGTTTTTATATGTGGCAAAGCCTTACAACACAGATTTGAGGAACAGATAGTTTATTTTCCTTTTTCCAAAAGATAGAAATTAATGTTCTCAGAATGTTAGATAATTTGATTGCAAAAGGAGAGCAAGACTACACACTGGGATAAACCTTTTTTTGTAAGCCACTTTGTGGCTTGCAAGGCACTTTACATATAACATGAAACCACTACTAACAATTGTGTATTTGTTCCTACAGTGTTCTCCCACTTAGTTTCTATGGGAGTTTTATTTATTATCTATGGGGGTTTTAACTTAGCTCTACAGTATAATGGTTAGTTGGATAGTAGAATGTGCAGTGTTATCATGCAGAAATAAGTTCCACGTGCACTGGAGAATGTGATAGGAGAGCCTCTAATATCTCCACTACTCCACTCTACCCACAGTGATTCTCCAGCACCAATGTGACATCACTGAGTTAGAGCAAGTTGAGTGCTCAGTACCATAGATTGCCCCCAGTCAGGCACCAGCTACAAGCGAGGTCAATGGTCAACCCTTACTTCTCCCCAGCCATGTATATAAATTCAGGGTGCCCACACAGCCTCCCCCCCACCCCCATGTTTGATAATGCACTAGAACAACTCAGAACTCAGCACTATATTTACAGGGTTTTTTGTTTTTGAGACAAAGTCTCATTATGTCGCCTTCAGTAGAGTGCTGTGGCGTCACAGCTCATAGCAACCTCAAACTCTTAGGCTTAAGCTATTCTTTTGCCTCAGCCTCCCAAGTTGCTGGGACTACAGGTGCCTGCCACAGTGCCCAACTATTGTTTTTTTGCAGTTATTGTTCAGCTGGTCCCAGCTGGGTTTGAACCCGCCAGCTTCAGTGTATGTGGCTATTGTAATCACTGTGCTACGGGTGCGCGCTGAGCCTACTTAAAGTTTTATTATAAAGCATACAGTAGAAGAATAGCCAAGTGGAAGAAACGGATAAGGTAAAGTGGAGGGATGCTGAGAAGGACAACAGTTTCCATGCCTCTGGCATGCCACCTTCCTAGCACGTTGCCTTCACCAACTCAGAAGCTCGGTTGCTGAAATCTCATGACTTAGGTTGATGAAATGCTTAGCTGTTGGTGGTTAAACTCAATCCTCTACCCGTCTCCTCTCCCGGAAGTCTCAGGCCAGTAGTTGTAGCCCTCTGATTACCTCTTTGGTATGAACCGGTTAGGTTAAAAGGGGCATTTTAGGAAAAACAAAAGATCCTATCAGGAAATTCCAAGGGCTTTAGGAACTGCTGGGAACCCAGGACAAAGACCAAACATTTATTATACCATACCTACCACTGAGATTGAAAGGAAAACTAAAACTGAACCCTAATATCAATGCATTTAAAAGCTAGAAATATTTTGCCTATGTACTGAACCACAGGCTTATAATTTATAGTCTCAACTGGTTTTATTTATTTTGAGACAGTCTGTGACTTTGTCACCCTCTGTAGAGTGCTGCGGTGTCATAATTTGCATCAACCTCAAACTCTTGGGCTCAAACGAGTCTCTTGCCTCAGCCTCCCAAGTAGCTGGGGCTACAGGCATCCACCACAACAGCTGGCTATTTTTAGAGATGAAGTCTGGCTCTGGCTCAGGCTGGTCTTGAACCTGTGAGCTCAGGCAATCCACCCTCCTCAGCCTCCCAGAGTGTTAGGATTACACCACACCTGGCCTATCTGAACTAGTTTTAAAGGGCTGCCATCCTCATACTACTTAGGAATACTTTGATGTAATTGTTTAAATGTAAATTGTTTAAATGTTTAATGTAAACAATTAAACATTTAATTGTTTAATGTAATTGGAAATGTAATTGTTTCTCCCACTACTTTCAACTTGGAATTAAAGATTTCGGATTAGAACGTCCATGAAATTTCATAATCTGGGCTAACCACCTGTTATATATTTTGAGTAAGCCAGTAGGCTTAATAAGCCAAAAAGTGAGATCTAAATGTAGGGTAGTCTTCATCAATTAAGTGGATTTTAATTCACATTTTTACTTTAACATGAGTTGTTTTAAACAACTGATCATGTGATCAAGGCATTCACATGGAAATAGTGTTTTTTGTTTTTTTTAAAAAAGTGCTGTGGTGTCATAGCACACCCCAACCTCAAACTTTTGGGCTTAAGCGATTCTCTTGCCTCAGCCTCCCAAGTAGCTGGGACTACAGGCGCCCACCACAATGCCCAGCTATTTTTTGGTTGTGGTTATCGTTTGGCGGCCCCGGCTGATTCAAACCTGCCAGCTCTGGTGTATGTGCCTGGCGCTTTAGCCCCTTGAGCTACAGGCGCCGAGCTGGAAATAGTGTTTTATTAACTGACATGCAAAACACCTTAATAGCTTTTGAGTTCATTCGGTTAACACTGACATTTGTGTTAATTACATGAAGGGGACCTAGGCTAAATTTTTTTTTTTTTTTTTTATAGAGACAGAGTCTCACTTTATGGCCCTTTGGTAGAGTGCCGTGGCATCACACAGCTCACAGCAACCTCCAGCTCCTGGGCTTAACCAATTCTCTTGTCTCAGCCTCCCGAGTAGCTGGGACTACAGGCGCCCGCCACAACACCCGGCTATTTTTTTGTTGCAATTTGGCGGGGGCTGGGTTTGAACCCACAATCCTCGGCATATGGGGCCGGCGCCCTACTCACTGAGCCACAGGCGCCCTACTCACTGAGCCACAGGCGCCGCCCTGGCTAAATGTTTTTTATGTAGGATGTCCTGAGCTGTGCTGCAGCTCTTATCTAAGTTGTCATAAAGGATTCAAAGAAGCAACAAGAATTAAAACAATCAAACCTGGCCGGGCGCGGTGGCTCACACCTGTAATCCTAGCACTTTGGGAGGCCGAGGTGAGTGGATTACCTGAATTTAGGGGTTCAAGACCAGCCCGAGCAAGAGCAACACCCCCGCCTCTAAAAATGGCCGAGCATCGTGGTGGATGCCTGTAGTTCCAGCTACTGGGGAGGCTGAGGCAGGAGAATTGCTTGGGGCCAAGAGTTTGAGGTTGCTGTGAGCTGTGATGCTACGACACCCTAGCGAGGGTGACAAAGTGAGACTCTGTCTCAAAAAATAATCTTTTGGAAGGAAGTTAAGTGTTGAACATTAATGACTAAATAATGGAGGAAAACTAAAAGTGCCACACATTTCAATAAAATTTAAGCTGACTGGCAGAGAAAGGCAGTGGCTCCTCAGCCACTGTAATCTGCAACCTTCTTTTTTCATTCTGTTGCTGTTATTAAATCACATCTGCTAAAGTAAAAGTTTAGCATAGTAAGCAAAAATTACCCCTCATTAATCACGAGGGAGAGAGGAGGGAGAGAGAAGGAAGGGGAGGAGGAAAGACAGTGGGAGAGACAGAACTTTTTAAAAAAGGATCATTAGGGTGGTGCCTGTGGCTCAGTGAGTAGGGCGCTGGCCCCATATACCGAGGGTGGCGGGTTCAAACCCAGCCCCGGCCCAACTGCAACCAAAAAACACCCGGGTGTTGTGGCGGGCGCCTGTAGTCCCAGCTGCTCGGGAGGCTGAGGCAGGAGAATCTCGGAAGCCCAGGAGCTGGAGGTTGCTGTGAGTCCTGTGACTTGTCATGGCACTCCCCTGAGGGCAGTAAAGTGAGACTCTGTCTCTACAAAAAAATAAAATAAAATAAAATAAAAAATAAAAAATAAAATGAAAGGATCATTATGCTAATTTTAATGCTTTCATTTTAAATTTGCTTGAATTTAACAAATAAAAAAGAAAGCAGAGTTACTAAACCTCAGAAATATTCTTTCTTAAAAGGTTCCTATAAACTTGAAAAAGATGTTGATAAATACTAATTGTTGTAAGTAAGTGATTCAATTTTAAATTATCAAATGACCTACTGTCAGAGGCTGAAGTTGGCACTATCGTACTTCTACCTCTTGATTAGTTTATTATATTTGCTTTCTTAAGGTTTATAAAATCAGTGTGCAGGTTAAACAGCTGGTCAGATACAATGCAAGAGAGAATTAGTGCAATACAAAATAGATCTGAAGAACTTAACCAGAACATAGCACAAAAGGTAAAAATCTAGAGAACATGAGAAGATATAAGACAGAATGAAAAAGCACAGCACCTGTAGCTCAAGCGGCTAAGGTGCCAGCCACATACACCTGAGCTGGCGGGTTCAAATCCAGCCTGGGCCCGCCAAACAATGACGGCTGCAACCAAAAAAAAAAAAAAAAAAAAAAAAAGCGGGGTGTTGTGGCAGGTGCCTGTAGTCCCTGCTACTTGGGAGGCAGAGGCAGGAGAATTGCTTGAGCCCAGGAGCTGGAGGTTGCTGTGAGCTGTGATGCTACAGCACTCTACCCAAGGCGACAGCTTGAGGCTCTGTCTCAAAAAAATAAATAAAAGAATAAAAAGATCTGACATATATAATGTCCAATAGAAGTTCCTGAAAAAAATGTAAAACTGTTGGCTGGGTGCAGCAGCTCACACCTGTAATCCTAGCACTCTGGGAGGCCAAGATGGACAGATTGCCTGAGCCAGAGTGAATGGCAGACACCTGTAGTTGTAGCTACTGGGGAGGCTGAGGCAGGAGGATTGCTTGACCTCAAGAGTTTGAGGTTGCTGTGCGCTATTATGCCATGGCACTCCACCAAAGGTGATAAAGTGAGACTGTCTCAAAAAAAAAAAAAAAAAAAAGAAAGAAAGAAAGAAAGAAAGAAAAGAAAAGAAATGTAAACTGAGAAGGGGTCATTTATGGACTAAATGTGTCCCCCCCAAATTCATATATTGCATATAAGGAATTGGGGCCTTTATAAAATAGTCAATAAAGGTGGAACTAATCTCATGAATGGGATTAATGTACTCATATAATAAGATAGACTCAAACTCTCAATCTCCTCTCTGCCATGTGAAGATGCAATGAGAAGTTGATGGTCTGCCAACCAGGCTGGCACTCTGATCTCAGACTTCCAACCTCCAGAGCTGTGAGAAATAAATGGTGTTTAAACTATCCAATCTGTAGTAATTTGTTAATAGCAGCCCAAACTAAGACAGTTATATTTCTTTTTATTTCAGATTAATACGAGGATACAATTAGGTTACAATGTTTGCATTTGTTAGGTAAAGTACCTATTGTAGTTGTGTCCCACACCCAGAAGGTGTGCCATATCCCCTTACATTGTGCCCATTAGGTAGGAGCACACCAATCCCCCTATTTCCTCCCCTTTCCTCTGACTGTCCTCCTCTCCCACCTCCCTCCTTGACAGAGTCATATTCAAAGGTATTATCTGAGACTATTTCTGCATCATTGACAGACATGAATTCTCAGATTTAGGTAGTACACAGATCCTAAATAAGGTAAATAAAACAAATTTTCTAGAAACTAGTTATGTCATGGGTTTTTTTGTTTGTTTTGAGACAGAGTCTCACTATGTCGCCCTTGGTACTCAAACTCTTGGGCTTAAGCGATTCTCTTGCCTCAGCCTCCCAAGTAGCTGGGACTACAGGTGCCCGCCACAACACCCAGCTATTTTTTGGTTGTTGTTGTCATTGTTGTTTAGCAGGCCCTGGCCGGGTTCGAATTCACCAGCCCTGGTGCATGTGTCTGGCGCCCTAACTACTGAGCTACGGGTGCCAAGCCTAGTTACGTCATTTTGAGATGCAGATTCAACTCTACAGCAGTGTGCAGACCTAGAAAACATTTGCTCTGTATTCTCTTCTAACATTTTTCAAATATCCCTATCAGAGGGGAGAAGGAAGAAGTAGTGGTGAAGCCGTCTCATGAATGCAATGGTTACTTTCAGTAGGGATGCAATGTACCCTGTAACTTAATGACCAGAAAATGAGAGTAGGATGTTTCTATATATGCCCTTGAATAGCACCAAATGTACAAGCACTTATGAGAGAAGATTTCAACCATGTTTGAGCCCCTATTACTTGGGGAATGTGATGAAAGGAGTATAGTTTAACCATACTTTCAGTAAGGGATCCTTCCGTCATCCATCCCAAGCTTATTGACTCCAGGTTAAGAAAATCTAGTTTACTATTCTCTAGAACCTTTATCTCACTAATTCTCACAACAACCCCTAGATTACAGATGAGGAAGCTGTAGCTAAAAAATGCTTAAAATCAAAGAATGTCATAAAGCTAGCAGGTGGCAGAGCTCTCTGACTCCAAAGTCTGAAATATTATCCAACAGCAATGTTTCCCAAAGCACAGACCAAATAGACCAAATACCTCCTGCATTAGAATCATCAGGTGTTGTTTCCAAGCATGTATTTGACGTCTTCCTTACCCAAAAAGGGGAGCAGGCTTTAGAAAATAAAATTGAAATGACTTCCCAATAACCATGGAACTCCCTACACTATCTTTATAGGTCTTACAGTTTCATCAATTACTTGGAAAATAATATTTTTCTCATACATATGCCCATTCTAGAGAATGCGGGAAAAAAAAAGTCCCACTGAAAAGTATTAATATTAAGATCGTTTAAAACATCTGTGATTCTATCAGGTAACAAAAAACATTTCTAATATTTCTAATAGTTAGTCTTATAGTCTTACATGTCATAGTTTTGTGCTATTCTGTTTTGTGATTTGTGTTTTTGCCTAGTATGTTGAAAATATTTCCTCCATGCCATTCAAAATAAGGATGCTAAACTTCTGTATTCTGTTACATTGTAATCAGTCTAATGTCCAATGGCCATTTCTAGAAGAAAATAAAAACACACTTTTTCTCTAGAGAAAGGGATTAAATGTGTAGACGGTCTTACATGACTGGAGAGGGGTGGACAGGACTCCAAGGGAAGGGAAAACATAAAGGAAGGTTCTGATCTGAAGGAAGCAGCCTGCATCAGACTAAAATACAAGGAAAGTGCAGGTGGAGCCCTGAGAATGGAGTCTGCCAGCAGACTCTACAAGTGACTTCTAGTGGTGCTTTAAGTTTTCCTTTTTTGTGATAGGCTTATAAGCCACTAGAATCTAACATTAATTTTGTTCCACAGTTGCTCTCTGGGGGGCATGAGTGTGAGAATCTCTGCCACAAATCTCTGTGTCAGGTTAGGAGTTGGAGGCTCTTGATTTCTAAGCAATTTCTCAGTGAAATTTTATCCTGTATATTGTCACATTGCTGGATTCAAGGAGTGTTTCATGGCTTTAAAAAAAAAAACGTAGTTTCACCCTTTATTTTATTGCTTTAGAAAATAGACTGACGGCATGTACTGTTTTAAAGAGTATTCGTTTTAACAAAGTCTTTCTTCTTGAGGAGGACCTCCCTTTAAAAACAAACCTTTCTTATAGAGAGCCCTTATCCTACAAAAAGAGATAACCACTTTCATAAGTCAAGGAAGCGATCATTTCTGGTTCTTCTGGTTTTCTTGTCAATCTCAATGGCCGGTGCCTGGAGCTGTCCAAGGTTTTATTTCTAGCCCTTCCTGTTCCTGACCCCTTTAATCATCACACAAAGAGGCAGCGCAGATTAAGTACCGTTAGTAAAGAACAGCACTGAGTCTGACGTCAGACTGCCTGAGTTAGAGCCCCAGCACCAGTATTCTATAGCTGTGTGAAATTGAGCAAGTCATAACCTCTCTGGGCCTCAGTTTCCTTATCTGACAAAACAAAGATGGCAGTAACACTAACTCATGGCTTATTGTGAGGATTTAGTCAGTTACTCTCTAAAAGCATTTATTACAGTGCCTGGAAAATAGCAAAAAAAAAGAAAAAAAAAAAAAAGGAATTTGGGAGTTTCCTAATTTCTACCATTGAAGGATTTTAAGCACGTGTTATTTTACTCCTCAGCACTTTTGCTCTTGTGAATATTGCCCTGGCAATCATGAATACAGGATGGGGAGCATGAAAAGGTAGAAAGAATGCTAGTAGAACTATGACTTAGGGCATCTAGTCCTGGCTCTGTTATTTAACCAGCTAGCTGTGTGACTCTTGCTAAGTTAACTGACCTCTCTGAACTCACTTTTTTTGCTCTGTAAAAAAAAAAAAAAAGGAGGACTTTATTGTCAATAAATCATTTTTATGCTTTAGTATTCTGTGCATCACACTCCTGGAACGTAAAATGGAAAACTAATATTTAATTAGTATCATTAATCAGAGGGTCATAGCTGTGAGAGGTCACATTAGGAAGCTACTGGCTAAGTGGCACCAGGAGAGCCAAGCCTGATGTGTGCCAGGAATCCAGGCAGAGGGTGACATTAGCCGCCTTTTTGCAGAGCCTAAACCCTACCAGACTCACCCTGAGGAGCTGTCACGATGGTGTGCTGAAACCCCCTTTCTGTTGGGAGGATTACTGGGTCACGTCTCCCAAGGACACGGAAACGCTCGCTGAAGAGCTGGAGCAGCTCAGCCACCCGGCAGCTGTGTCAGCCTGCTTTCAGCTGTGTCGCGGCTCCGGACTCTCTAGGAGGGGGTTCTCTTTGCCGAAGGCCTAAACTCCTTTCCAGAGTGTCTGCCATGGGTGTCCCCGCGCCGCTCCCCTCCCTCCTTCCAGCCCCTCCCTCCTGGCTGCCATAGAAACCAGCCCACAAGGCACAGGCCAGCGTCCCTGCGCCCGACAGCCCCCTGTCGCCTCCTCGCCTAGGCCAGCCCCCGGCTCTAGATTGGCCTTTCAGGAAACGCCTTGGGGCGTCTCAGTCCCCCACCCACCCCCGCCCTCGACCGAACCCGGGCTGAGCGCTGTCAGGTTGGTCCCTCCTGACAGCTCCGGGAGCCTCAGGCGCGACCGCGCCGCCCTCACGCCGGGACACTCACGCTCGGCCCGCGCCCGCTCAGCGCAGACCTCCCCAAGCGCCGGGAGGGGCGCCGCGCAGCAGAGCCCGCGAGCCGGCTCCGCCACGGAGGTAAGCGAGGGCCGTGGGGCTCGGCGCCAGCTCCCAACCCTGCCAGCCCTGCCTTGACCAGGCTGCAGCCAGGCTTTGATCCCTGCGGTCCGAGGGAAAAGGGCGACAGTCCCGGCGGGGCGCGCCGGTGACGGGGGGTCAGGAGAAGGTTAGGTGCTCCTGGGCGCGTCCCCAGCCCGGGCCGCAGAGCGCTGGGGGAGAGAGCTTTAGCACCGGGCCGAGGGCGTGCCCGCACGCGTGTGGCCCTGTCACTGCTGCGCCCGGGTCCATGTGGCGTGAGTGCACCGCGTTCCTGTGTGATGTGGACACCCGTGTCTGAGGGCGCACCCACCCGGGAGCTGGGGGGCAGCTCAGCGCCTCGCTGGGCTCACGCGGGGCGCGCGGGGACCGAGGCGCGAGACCAGATCTGGGTTGTTTTTAACAAGGGCCAAGGACCTGCGTGACAGGCTGACAGAGGAGAGACAGAGGAGAAAATTGACTTCTAACTGCTGTGGCCCTGGGGGATAAAACCGGCCATCACGCCCCACCGCATAATGCTACCCCCCCCCCCCCCAAGGTACTTGTTTTGACAGACTGCACCAAGTAAGGGAGAACCTCTTTTCCCTCTTTAGGATATCTCTCTCCCGGAATAGTATTAGAAACTCGAGGACTATGCGATATGACCAGGAAAAGATCACAACTGGGTCTTTAAAATGTCCTTTCTGATCAGCTTCTGTGTGCCTGACACCTCTGGGCACGTGGAGAAGTCAAGGAATTGATAATGGTGCTCTTAGCTCTAATAGGGACAGCAAAGATTCAGCTATCTGCACTTTTTTCTTCCTCTTCTTCCTCTTCGTCCTCCCTCCTCCTGCTTTCCCTCCTCCTCCCCAGAAGAGAGAAAACTCTCACTTTCTCCTTCTCTCCCTCTTTCCCCCCTTCTGTCCCCTGTTTTCTTCCTTCCCAGTACAGTAGACAAGAGGGTTCTCTGTCTACCTACCCTCCCCCACCCTATTCCTCATCCCTTTTCAAAATAAGAGAGAATGAATCACATTCTAAGATCTCACTCGTGCAATTCAGACAAATGTAGAAGTTAAACAAATCGCGTTTGCACATGAGACCACGGGAATCCAAAAGGGAAACAAACAAAACCAGATGAAAAAATTTACCCTAAGTTGAGATTTCAAATGAGAATCTAAAATGAATATTTGTTTATGGTCATATGATTTTTTTAATGATTGAAAAATATGTATCATACAAGCTTGCATCATCAGTATTCAATGTGATTCACAGAAGCACTTCAAAAGATGGTTTCTGTTAGTGTTGCAAAAGCACTTCTGATTTTGGTTGCCATGGTAACTGAAGAAGTTGCCCTGCAGTATTGAGAGGCTGCCTGGCTAGAACCAGGAACTGTTCTCAAGGGGAACTCCTTTTGTCCCCTTGTGTCAACATGGTAATAATTGAGCTCATAAAAAGGTTCTTGGGTTTTTTCCTTACAGTACTAAATCCCAAGATGTGTTTTTGTTTTTTAATTTTATCTTTTCACAGTTTTCAATTTGTGCCACAATTCTTCCCTCTCAAACAAATGAGAGTAAACACAGCCCTCCAGTAAGTCAAATAGCCCCAAACCATCTTTACCCAGCTCTCTTCCCACAGCTCACTGCACTAACAGATGACAGAGGAGAATATTAGATGATCCAGGAATCCTGGCCTGGGCCCAGATATCCCTCTCCATTCAGCATTTAAATTTGGAATCCTAATTAGCTTTCTAATTAGGAGATGGCAGAATGTGGGTGGGGAGCATGGGGAAGGATATTGGGAAAAAAGCTGAGTCCAGCTCTCCATGGACTGGTGTTTTTTGTATGTTGTTGAATTTGCCCAGTAAAACCTCATGGATTTATTTTTGGCTTGACCACTGTTAAGTGGTGAGCCTGGAAAAACCTTCAGAGAGGCCTCCTTCTGTGTTAGGAAAAAATGTGGATTGGGTATTTGGTTTGAGGTGCGTGTATTTTTCTAACCACTAAACTGCTTTTAAAATAAAGGCAAGTTTATATGAAATCTAAATTCCCCACTAAAAACTACAGATAGTTCATAGAGCCTCTTTTTTTTTTTTTTTTTTTTAGTTTAGCCTAAAGTTTTTAGTTAAGAAGACTTAATGTGAGGCAAGCAGTGGTACCATTTAAAATACTTTTCTTAGCTCACACCTGTGATCCTATCACTCTGGGAGATTAAGGTGAGAGGATCACTTGAGCTCAGGCCTAAGCAAGAGTAAGACTGTGTCTCTGTCAAAACCAGAAAAATAATGAGGTGTTGTGGCAGGCTTCTGTAGTTACAGGTGAGAGGCTGAGTTAAAAGGATGGCTTGAACCCCGGAGTTTGAGGTTGCTATAAGTAAGCTAGGCTGATGCCACAGCACTCTAGCCCAGGCAACAGAGTGAAACTTTGTCTCAAAAAAATAAATAAAATAATATGAAATTACTTTTATGAGCAAATGTTGGTGTTTTTGAACACCAACAATTACAGATATGTAATTCTTTACATATCCACAATTTCTGAACTTTGAATCCTATAAATCAGAGTTTTTTTTGTTCATTTGGTTTTTTTTTTGTTTGTTTGTTTGTTTTTTTGGCTGGGATTGGGTTTAAACACACCACCTCCAGCATATGGGGCCAGTGCCCTATTCCTTTGAGCCACAGGTGCTGCCTGTATAAATCAGTTTTACACATTGATAGCATATGATTGAAAAATTTGAAGACCTCCACAATTATAGTGTTTTTTGGTTTTGTTTTAGTCTTTTAGAGAGGGGGTCTCACTTTGGTGCCCAGGTTGAGCACTAGCAATCTTCCCACCTCAGCTTTCCTAGTATCTTGGACTAGAGGTGCATGCCAGATTTACAGTTTTAAAAGGAGAGAAACAGGTTTGGTGCCCATAGCACAGTGGTTACAGTGCCAGCAACATACACCTAGGCTGGCAGGTTTGAACCTGGCCTGGGGCCAACTGCAACAAATAAAATAGCCGGGCATTGTGGTGGGCGCCTATAGTCCCAGCTACTGGGAGACTAAGGCAAGAGAATCGCTTAAGCCCAGGAGTTTGAGGTTGCTATGAGTTGTGATGCCATGGCACTCTAACAGGGTGACATAATGAAACTCTGTATCAAAAAAAAAATAAAAATAAAAATAAAAAGAGAAAAACAGATTTTTTTTTTTTTTTTTTTGTCTAATAGGTTAATGCAGGGGTCCTCAAACTTTTTAAACAGGGGGCCAGTTCACTGTCCCTCAGACCACTGGAGGTCCGGACTATGGTTTAAAAAAAAACAACTATGAACAAATTCCTATGCACACTGCACGTATCTTATTTTGAAGTAAAAAAACAAAATGGGAACAAATACAATATTTAAAATGAAGAACAAGTAAAGTTTAACCAACAAACTTACCAGTATTTCAATGGGAAGTATGGGCCTACTTTTGGCTAATGAGATGGTCAATGTCCTGTTCCATATTTGTCACTGCTACTTGTAACAAGTGATGCAAGTGTCCATCAGTTAGTGTAGATCTGGTTGGAGATTTCAGATGTTTCATTCTGGAAAAAGTCTATTCACAGACATAAGTGCTGCCAAAGATGGTTGCCATTTTGAGTGCATGGTTCCTGAGATGAGGATATGTCTCAGAGGGGAGAGATGAATAGAAAATAGGAAGGCTGCTTGACTTAAATGCGTCTTTCAGAAAGTCATAATTCTGCAGTTCAGCCAGTTCCATATGGTAAATCGTATCCACATGTTCAAGGTCAATAGAAAATGGGTTATGGAAAAGATGTATGTCCCGTTCATGGA
>CAUYPK010078024.1:0-11372 GCA_963574355.1 Loris lydekkerianus | reverse complement strand
AAAAAGGAGAATATCAGACCAATTTCACTAATGAATACAGATGCAAAAATTATCAACAAAACCCTAGCCAATAGATTATAGCTTATCATCAAAAAAGTCATATATCATGATCAAGTAGGTTTTATCCCAGGGATGCAAAGCTGGTTTAATATATGCAAGTCTATAAACATTATTCACTGTATCAATAGAAGTAAACCAAAGACTATATAAATCCTCTCAATAGATGCAGAAAAAGCATTCGATAAAATCGAGCATCCTTTTCTAATTAGAACACTGAGGAGTATAAGCATAGGTGGCACATTTCTTAAACTGATTGAAGCTATCTATGACTAACCCACAGCTAATATTTTACTGAATGGAGTAAAACTGAAAGCTTTTCCTCTTAGAACTGGAACCAGACAAGGTTGTCCTCTGTCATCATTACTATTCAACATAGTGCTGGACGTTCTAGACAATACAATTAGACAAGACAAGAAAATAAATGGCATCCAAATCGGAGCAGAGGAGGTCAAACTCTCTCTCTTTGCTGATGATATGATCTTATACTTAGAAACCCTAAAGGCTCAACCACAAGACTCTTGGAAGTCATTAAAAAATATAGTAATGTTTCAGGATATAAAATCAACGTCCACAAGTCAGTTGCTTTTGTATATGCAACAACAGTCAAGATGAGAGGTTAATTAAAGACACAAATCCCTTCACAATAGCCCCATAAAAAAATGAAATACTCAGGAATATACCTAACAAAAAAGGTGAGGGACCTCGAGAAAGAAAATTATGAAACCTTAAGAAAGGAAACAGCAGAGGACTTAAAAAAATGAAAGAACATACCATGCTCATGGCTGGGAAGAATTAACATTATTAAAATGTCTATAGTTCCGAGAGCAATTTACCAATTCAACGCCATCCCTATTAAAATACTAAGATCCTATTTTCAAGACTTGGAAAAAATGATTCTGCGTTTTGTATGGAACCAGAAAAAAAAACGTATAGCTAAGGCAGTTCTTAGTAATAAAAACAAGGCCAGGGGTATCACTACACCAGATTTTAGGCTGTACTACAAGGACATAGTGGTCAAGACAGCATGGTACTGGCACAAAAATAGCAAAACAGACATTTCTAATCGAACAGAAAACCAGGAAATGAAACCAGCAACTTATAGCCATCTAATCTTTGATAAACATACTTACAGCCATCTAATCTTCGATAAACATAACAAGAACGTTCACTGGGGGAAAGACTCCCTATTCAATAAATGGTGCTGGGAGAACTGGATATCCACATGTAAAAGACTGAAACTAAACTTGCACCTTTCTCCACTCACAAAAATTGATTCAAGATGGATAAAGGACTTTTAAGGCACGAAAAGATAAAATTCCTCAAAGAAAGAATAGGAAAAACACTCAAAGATATTGGCCTGGGGAAAGACTTCTGAAAAAGACTGCCATGTCAATTGCAACAACAACAAAAATAAACAAATGGGACTTCATTAAACTGAAAAGCTAAGGAGTCAACAACCAAAGCAAATAGACAACCTACACAATGAGAAAGGATATTTTACATATTTTGAATCAGACAAAAGCTTGACAACTAGGATCTCTAGAGAACTCAAATTAATCCACATGAAAAAAGCCAACAATCCCATATATCAATGTGCAAGAGACATGAATAGAACCTTCTCTAAAGAAGACAGACCAACGGCTAACAAACATATGAAAAAATGCTCATCATCACTAATTATTAGAGAAATGCAAATAAAAACCACCCTGAGATACTATCTAACCCCAGCAAGAATGGTCCACATCACAAAATCTCAAAACTGCAGATGCTGGCTTGGATCTGGAGAGAAGGGTACACTCCTACACTGCTGGTGGAACTGGAAACTAATACAATGCTTTTGGAAGGAAGCACGGAGAACCCTCAAAGAACTCAAGCTAGACCTCCCATTTGATCCTGCAATCCCATTACTGGGCATCTACCCAGAAGGAAAATGTCCTTTTATCATAAGGACACTTGCACTAGACTATTTATTGCAGCTCAATTTACAATCGCCAAAATGTGGAAACAGCCTTAATGCCCACCAACCCAGGAATGGAGTATCAAGCTGTGGTATATGTACACCACGGCATACTATTCAGCCATTTTAAAAAATGGAGACTTTCCAGCCTTTATATTAACCTGGATGGAAGTGTAACACATTATTCTTAGTAAAGCATCACAAGAATGGAGAAGCATGAATCCTATGTACTCAATTTTGATATGAGGTCAATTAATGACAATTAAGGACATGGTGGGGGTAGGGGAAGGGGAGAGCAGAGAGAGAAAGAAGAAGGGAGGGGTGGGGAAAGGAAGAACAGAGAGAGGGAAGGAGGGCGAGGGGTGGGGCCTTGGTGTGTGCCACACCTTTTGGGGGCAAGACAGGATTGTAAGAGGGACTTTACCTAACAAATGCAATCAGTGTAACCTGGTTTCTTGTACCCTCAATGAATCCCCAACAATAAGAAAGAAAAAGGAATATTATTTGTATCAGTAAATTAAAGTACCTAACAGATGCTAATTTATATCCTGATACCTTAACATTTCTCATTTCCTGAACAATTTTCTCATCTGTGTAGATTTATGCATGTATGTGCAAAAGTTCATAGGCACACACAAAGAGGCACAATGCCTCATGTACTAAAATATGAGATACCTTCATCTGTTTGTCATGCACTGTGCCACAAATAATAAGAAAAATGATGCAAACATAACCAATAGCATGATTATTTCATAGCATAATACTGTGAATCAAGCATCAATGTTTAATTGAATCAAGAAAAAAGGTTTAAAAAAACAGTATACGAACTGCAAATTATGTCCATTACAGGCAGGTTTTTTTGTTTGTTTTTGAGAAAGAGTCTCACTTAATTGCCATTGGTAGATTGCTGTGCCATCACAGCTCACAGCAACCTCAAACTCTTGAGCTTAAAAGATTCTGCTGCCTCAGCCTCCTGAGTAGCTGGGACTATAGGCACCTGGCTATTTTTAGAGACCTGGTCTCACTCTGGCTCAGGCTGGTCTCCCAAATCCTAGGCTTAAGCAATCCACCTCAGCCTCCCAGAGTGCTAGGATTAGAGGCATGAGCAACAGCACTCAGCCTTTTAAATGCAGTTTTATTTGTAAAGTACAAGGTCTTATTTATTGTTTAAGCACAGAATTCATTCTTCAGGTATTTGCTAATATAATACAATGTCATTAATTCAATCTTTATCCTTCTTAAAATGTTACCAAGCCTGCCTTAATCTCTTAGCAGTATATGTACAGAGAGACACATGCACGTGATGGTGGTAAAATATCACATGATTTGTTAAGGAAATCAATAATTACCAATTGACAGTGATATTATTTATGAAACTGCTTTTCAACTGTTTCTATAAGTGGTACTCTGTATGTACATAAAAGTAAGAAGACTCATTTACTACTTTTATTGAAATTATAAATCTGTTAACTATGTTTATGATACCAAATTAAGGATATTAATGGCAAATTTTCTGTCTAATATCACACACATTAATATAAAGTAGGTCCTCAATGTCATCCACAGATCCCTGGAAAACTGAGACTTTAAAACAACGTATTACAAAACCACATTTGCCATGTACAGAGGGTGCCAAAACAATGTATATGTGTTTCAAAAGAGAAAAAAACTATTAAAATTATAATATTCAAGTCACATTTGACCTCTTCAACTACAAAAGACTCAAGTCCTTGCTTTTATCATTTCACTTTGTTTATTATTAAAACAAAATGAAATGATAAAAATCACAAGGAAATCCAAAATAACTTTGGGATTTGAGTAGTTTCAAAGGAATGTGCCACAAACTTTTGGTAATTTATTCATATTTCTTGCTCTTAAAGAGACTGTATGTTCCTTTGGAGACAGTCTTAACATTCTATTCTTAAGGAATTGTCTATTACCTGACAAGCACAAAGGGGGGTTAACAGTTAATAAATGTAAAAATAAAGATATACTATGCCACTAGTAACATTATTAAAAAGAAAACTAAATGGTTAATTACTAAGTTTGTTTTTAATGCTATTATGAATAGGATCTTTTTCTCACTGTTGATCTCTAATTAGTTTCAGTGTGTGTGTGTGTGTGTGTGTGTGTGTGTGAACTTTGGAGATGGGTTCTCACTCTGTTGCCCAGGCTGTAGTACAATGGTGTAATCATAACTCACTGTATCTGCA
Source organism: Loris lydekkerianus (assembly GCA_963574355.1). Lineage (NCBI taxonomy): Eukaryota > Metazoa > Chordata > Mammalia > Primates > Lorisidae > Loris > Loris lydekkerianus. The sequence continues at coordinate 7,142 of CAUYPK010078024.1, read as the reverse complement.
AACATCTAGGCTGGAGCACCTAAGCTTCCCAAGTAGCTAGGACTAGAAACTCATACCACTGCAACAAGCTAACTTATTTTTATTTTATAGAGACAGAGTATCACTATGTTGCCCAAGCAAGTCTCAAACTCCTGGCCTTAAGTGATTCTCCTAGCTTCTGTTAGGTAGGGAAGAGGGTAAACAGGAGGCAAGGCAGATAGAGGAAGAGGCTGAGGAGGCAGAGTGGGAATCAATCAGAATGCAAAAAAGAAACCACAGTATCAGATAGCTGTATTTGGAGACTTTTCCTTGGTCAGAGTATGTGCAGAAAGGAGCTCTTGGTGACCTTAACTGACCCGGGCTAATTGCCAACTAATTAGCATTATGATTTTCACCCCAGTGGTTTTTCATGAAGGATTCTGGGAAGATGCATGAGTAGAAAGGGAACTGTTACATAACACCAACCTGTTATGTAAGTTGTTATGTAACCCCAACCTGCCAATCATCCAAAGGCAAGAAATGGCAACCAATTCCACCTAAGAGAGTCCAGACAAACCAAAAATATATAAAAGACCTGTACTAAGACTTCGGGGTCTTCTCCACTCACAAAGACTCATTTCTCCCTGTAGACATACTTTCAGCTTTGCTGTAAGTGTTACCTGAGATTACCTTGTATTTGTGATCATTCCCTCATTAAGTTCAACTCAGTATGAGGTCTCATTCCTGACACTGGGAATCAAGGACCAGGGAACCCAACAGACCTAACACTTCAACCTCCCAAAGTGCTATAGTTACAGCCAGCACACCTCGCCATAATTTACTCTTTAATTAACTAAAATTTCTCTTCTCTGGAAAGGTATAAAATATTGTAGTTACAAAAGGAAGTCAGTTTATGGCAAGCTCCAGCCCTGGTTCCTCTCTAGAGAAACAGCCTAGACATTATCTTGTCAAAATAATGAGCTAGGTTTCAGGAGTCCAATCAGGACAGGTATACTATCCGAAAAAGGCAGGCATATCTAAAAGCATCAATCGAACTAATTCAAACTAGAACATGATGAGAGATTGGAATCAAAAGTCACAGGCAAAATAACAACTCTAACAAAGAAGAAAACAATAAATGAGAAGAGAAGCCAAAAGAAAAGAATCTGACAAGAACTGTAAGATTCAGATCAAAGCAGGTTAGAAACAATGAAAGTTTAATGACTATACGAATTTAATATGTGAATTTGTAGCAGAGTCAAGAAATGTATTTGAATCTTACTAATTCAACAATTAAAATTTAAGAAAGCATTATAGAAAGGTATTATCTTAAGTGAAAAATATAAGCTTAAATTTAAATAAACGTATTTAACTATAAAGCCCTCCAAAATTATCTTATACAAAGAGTCTGGCTCTTTAATTCACACAACTATTTAATAACTAATCACAAACAAAGGTCATGAATTAAATATAAAGAGCACTAAAAATGTCATCAGCCTTGAAAATAGCGAACAAGTAAAAATGAACCCCAAGGAAATTAACTTGGCTTATCCTAAATCACCCTACACTAAAAATGTAATAGAGAATACTTGCAAATAAAAAAAAGTCTACAGTGATCAAAATAGCATGGTATGGACATAAAAATTGAGATACAGATCTATGGAAAAGAATAGAGAACCTAGCATACCCAGTCACGTATTGCCATGCGATCTTGGATAAACCAAACAAGAGCATATACTGGGGAAAAGAATCCCTATCTAACAAATTATGCTGGGAGAACTGGTTAGCCACATGTAGAAGACTGAAACTGGACTTGCACTTCTAACCACTTAACAAAAACTGACTCTCCCAGGGTAAAAGATTTAAATTTAAGACATAAAATAATAAGAATTCTAAAAAAAAGTGTGGGAAAAACTCTTAACAATATTGGCCTGGGAAAAGAAGACCCTCTTAGCAATTGCAGCAACACCAAAAATAAATGAATTAGACATGATCAAGCTAAAAAGCTTCTGCACAACTAAAGGTACAACAACTAAAGCATATAGACAACTTTCAGAATGGGAGAAGAGATTCACATGCTACACATCAGACAAACGGCTGATAACTAGAATCTACAGAGAACTCAAACTAATCAACAAGAAAAGAGCAAACAATCCCATTTGAAAGTGTGCAAGAGATATGAACAGAACCTTCTCTGAATATGACAGACAAATAGCCAACAAACAAATTGTAAAATGCTCATCAACCCTAATCATCAGAGAAATGGAAATCACAACCACCTCGAGAGTGGCTCGGTGCCTGTAGATCAGCAGCTAGAGCACCTGCTACATACACCAGAGCTGGCAAGTTCTAATACAGCCCAGGCGTGCCAAACAACAATGGCAACTACAACAAAAAAACAGCCAGGCAATGCGGTGGGCACCTGTAGTCCCAGCTGCTTGGGAGGCTGCAGAAAGAGTATCGGTTAAGCCCAAGAGTTTGAGGTTGCCGTGAGCTCTGTGTGTGTGTGTGTGTGTGTGTGTGTGTGTGTGTGTGTGTGTCGAAACAGGGTGACAGCTTGAGGCTCTGTCTTTAAAAAAAAAAAAAAAAAAAAAAACACCAACCTGAGATAACACCTAACGCCAGTCAGATTAGCTTACATCACAAAGCCCCAAAGCTGCATATGCTGGCATGGATGTGGAGAGAAGGGAACACTTTTACAGTGCTGGTGGGGCTGCAAACTAATACAGCCTTCATGAAAAGAAGTATAGAGAATTCTCAAAGAACTAAACAAACTAAAAAGTAAACCTTCCATTTGATCCTGCAATCTCATTACTAGGTATCTACCCAGAAGAAAAAAAAAAATCATTTTATTATGAAAACTTTGCACTAGAATAGTAGCTCAATTCACAATCACCAAGATGTGGACGCAAGCCAAGTGCCGATCAACACATGAATGGCATGTGGTATATGTATACCATGGAATACTATTCAGCCATTAAAAAAGATGGAGACTTTACAGCTTTTGTAAACCTAGATGGATTTTAAGCACATTCTTCTCAGTAAAGTATCACAAGAATGAAAAAGCAAGTATCCAGTGTACTCAATACTAATATGAAATTAACAGATAAACAACTGCAGGCCCACACAAGAGTAAAAAAAAAAAAAAAAAAAAGTGGCAGGGGAATGGAAAGAGATAAGCTCCCATCTAATGGGCACAATGTAAGGGTATACAGCACACTCCCTGTGTGAAGAGCTCAACTATAACTTGAACTTTACTTAATGAATACAAATAATGTAACCTAATTATTTGTACTCTCATATTTATCTGAAATAAACTAAAAACATAAATAAACTGACAGCTCTGTCTCAAATATCACAAGAATTTAAGTTTCCATGTGTTTTGTAAGGGAAAAGAAACATTCCAAAAATGTCTTTTGGCTAAAGCAAATAAAAATCCACAGTTAGAGATTCTTTAAAAAGTAATAATACCTACAAGAAAATATCTTCTTTTTTTTATGTTTTGTCTTTTTTTTTTTTTTACATATACATGTGTTTATAGGTTTCCACTTTTTGCCTTCTTCTTCTTTTCTTTTACAACAAAAAACTTACCCAGTCAAGTCTATATAGCCCCATGATTTTCATACAGAAATTATTCCAAAGGAGCATATAAACAACCACTGTCACCTTACCCCAATAATAATAAAAAAATATAAAATTTAACAAAAACTCATATGGTGAGATTTTTTTTTTTAATCTAGTGAAGAAAACATCACTAAAGACCAATCTTTTTATTTTTCTATTTCCCTCAAAATGTATGTGTGTGCAAACATGTGTATTAACCTATTCCTAATGCTGCAATGTATTTTCATTGCTAAAAAGAGGTTGTGACCCACAGGTTGAGAACCTCTGTATTAAATATAATTTCCATAAATATTAAAAACTAAAATCTATCCCATAATTAAATACCTCAAGCTTAAAGACTATCTCATCAACTCCCTTTCCACATAATTACTACAAAATTTCTTACAAAAATGTAAGTTTCTGAGAAAGTATTAAGTTTGACAAAGCAGTGGGGGAAAAATTTTATAGGAGCATCATCTGCAAGAAATGGGTTCTTAAATCCTAAGATTGACCAGGTACTATGGCTCATGCCTGTAATCTTAGCACTCTGGGAGGCTAAATCAGGACGATCACTTGAGCTCAGGAGTTCAGACCAGCAAGAATAAAAGTGAGACCCCATTCTCTACTAAAATTAGAAAAACTAGCCGGCTTTTATAGCGGGCACCTGTAGTCCCAGCTACTTGATAGGTCGCAGCAGGAGGATCACTTGAACAAGAGTGAGACCCCATCTCTACTAAAATTAGAAAAACTAGCCATCTGTTGTACCAGGACCTGTAGTCCCAGCTACTTGGGACAGTGCAACAGGAGAATCACTTAAACCAGGAGTTTAAGGTTACTGTGAGCTAAGCTAATGCCTAGCTTGGGCAAAGGAGTACGACTCTCTCTCTCTGAAAAAAAATAAATAAAATAAAAATCCTAAGAGTAGAAGAACTTCAAAAAATGGGGTCCAAAACAGATAAAAGATATAAAACTGGAGTGGTTCGCTATTTTGTGGATTTGTTTAGGTAAAGTTCTTTTATAACTAAAAATTCTAAACAAGTATTATTTATGGGACAATAATTAAAGCATCTAATTGTGTATGATTATTTTAAATCCAGACAGTGCTATGGGTGTGTTCTTATTAAAACTATTATTCCATCACTAACATTTTACCTTTAATTCTGAAAAATCTTCCATATTTTGCACAGAGCTATAATTAGAAAAACTTGAGTTTCAATGGATTATAAAGAAGATCTTAAAGTCCCTTAAAACATACATAATTAAATTTTAAAAATGGGAGAGAATGGAAAGTTCAAAATATAGAAGAAATGATAAAAATAGGAAAATCAGCATTTGATGAACACAATATTCTTTTCAGGCAAGAAGCATTAATGGATACTAAAACCAGTGGGCAAAAGTTTAACAGTACAAAATTCATGCATAGTATCAAAGTATGTCCCCACAAGATATTAACTAATCACAAAGGGGAGGGGTGGAGAATAATAGCAGATCCCTCCTCAACCAAGTGATTACAGTTAACACCACGAATAATGAGATGTATCAACAGGGGCATTCTAATATCACAAACAAAGAAGGGCACAACTTCACTTCTGTGGTATTCTTTCTCAAAAATGCATACTCTGAATTTAATCAAAGTATAACAGGAAAATCCAAACTGAAAAACATTCTGCAAACTAGCTATTATTTTTCAAAACTATCATGGTCAGGAAACACTTAGAAAGGGTGGCAAACTATCCCTGATTAGAGATAGGATAACTAAATACAATGTGTGATACTACATCAGATCCTGGACCAGAGAAAGGACCTTAGTAGGACAGGTGATATAACGAGAATAAGGTCTGCATATTAGTTAATAGTACCTTATCAGTTTATTTTCAGGTTTTTATAACAGTACTGTGGTTATAACAGATACTGGCATGTGGGGTAGCTAGGTGAAGCACAGAGGAAACCACTGTGCTATCTTTGCAACTTTAATTAAGACTGACATTATTTCAGGAGAAAAAGAAGAAAACCAAAACTAACTACCAAATTACACACTAAAAACCAAAACCAATCAAACAAGCAAAAACACCTACCTTGATAAAAGATCTAAGGACATAAAAGAAAAAGAGGTAAAGTATTTTATCAAATTACCTTCTCACTTTCTCCCTGGAATTCAAATATTTCTTTACTCTTAGTAATTCACTTAGAAAAGCAGGGCATTAGTGCTATGTATGTTCCCCTTTTCTACCCATACCCAATATGGTCTCTATCTCTTGAAGATCAAAGATATGATAACTATTTTACTCATTATAATTAAACTGCACATAAACAAAACTATTTGTGTATCTCGCAGAGTTCCATGAGACTCTATGGGACCTGTACTGTGCAACAAATAAAATTCCAATCAAACTTGCTAGGAGAAAAATAAACCATCTGATAAAACCAATGGTATTTTTATATGCCTGCAAATACCCGTAAATGTTTAATCCCATTAAGAAAATTACTCACCTAAGAATGTTAAAAGCCAGAGACTACAACAATGGGAGTAAGTTCTTTGATATTTTGTGCTTATACTTTGCATTTCCAGGGCTCTTTCTTGTATTAGTTTCCTAGGTTGGCAATAACAAAGTGCAACAAATTGGATGGCTTTCAACAACAGAAATTAATTCTGGAAGTAGTTCTGAAAGCCACAAATCCAAAACCAAGGTACTGTCAGGGCCATGTAATCTCTGAAACCTCCAGGAGAAGACTGTTCCTGAACTCTCTAAGATTCTGGTTGCCCCACGTGTTCCTTGTCTTGTTGCAGCCTAACTCCAGTCTCTGCTCCATCTTCCCTGTGTCTGTGTGCCTGTTTCACATCCTTTCCCTATGTCTCTATTTTCTCTTCTCATAAGGATACCAGGATGGATTAGAACTCATACTAACTGGACATGACCTAATCATTTACACTTGATTGTATCGGCAAAGATTCTACCTCCAAATAAGGTCACTTTCTTAGACACAGGGGCTAAGATTTCAACTATCTACAGATGTGGAGAGAAGAGAGAGCACTTTTACAATTTTGGTGGGACTACAAACAAAAACAGTATCTTTGCAGAAATATGAAGAATCCTCAAAGAACTCAAAATAGACCTTCCATTTGGTCCCGCAATCCTATTACTAGGCATCTACTTGGAAGAGAACGAATCATTTGTCATAAGGACATATGCACTAGATCAGGGGTGGCGAACACGCGGCTCCCGGCCAAAATGAATGCGGCTCTTTGCCTCTTATCATTATTTTGTATACTGTGGCTCTTTGCCAAGTTCGGATTTTGTTATGCTGCTTCTGTGGAGGGACCTCTGAGGAGAGATCTCTGAGCGCGTAGTCCCGCCCCCAGGGGGGAAACACGTGAAATCAAAGCACCGTTTCATTCTGACTGACACTCATGTAAAGGAACTGCTCCGAATGGCTACAATTGAATACAAACCTGATTTGCAGAAGATTACTGAAAACAAAAGATGCCAGAAATCCCACTGAGATTATCATCCCATCACTCCAACAAGGTAACAAAAAACACCTGACTGAGCATGTTATATTATGTGTTTAATATATTATTG
>CAUYPK010078023.1:0-37650 GCA_963574355.1 Loris lydekkerianus | reverse complement strand
GAATACAAATGTCTTAACACAATAACTAAGAAAATGCCGTGAAGGCTATGTTAACCTGTTCGATGAATATATTTCAAATTGTATATAAAACCAGCACATTGTACGCCACAATTGCATTAATGTACACAGCTATGATTTAATAAAAGAGAGAGAGAGAGAGAAAGTGGTACTGTGACTGACCAACTATATTTCATGTGCATCCCTGAGGTCGGTCACCAAGAGTCAGCATGTGTGACTCTGAGAGTGGTGAAAGGACAGTTCTTAGAAAGGAAGTAGCTGATAGAAAATCCCAAAGGTCCACCTCTGAGAAGACATGGAATGAGAGAAGAAACTTGGGAAGTGGGTACAGTACAGGACAGATGCCATTGGACTTAAAGACTGAATTAGTAAATGATAAGTGTTTCTAAAGACCTTAATAAGATTTGGTTAGGGCCAAAGATGGTCCACAGGCATATTGACTGGGCCCAGATCTCTAGTTCAGACTCACCTGGTGTCAATCCTTCTGGTCCTTATGCTTCAGCCATATGACACTGTAAATCCAAAAATCACCAAATTACCATTTTCTAATCTTTTCTCAGAGATATTTTGCAGATTGATCAAATATCTCTTTCCCCCAGGGCAGCCTGTTAAATGACTGCAAGCATTTTCTTTCCTAATTCTTGTGACAACTTGCATTTATATGATTGTGTGTGTGTGTGTGTGTGTGTGTATTTGTCTTTGGTGTGTTTCCACCAAAACTTTAAGCCCCCTGAAGTCAAGATGCATATTTCTGTTGATCACAATTTTGTTTCCAGGGCCAGGGTCCTGGGTAATGCCTAGCACTCTTGAGAGCCATTAAATGTTTGTGGGGTGGATAAACTAAAAAACCAAACGTAGATTCCAGTCACTCCCTGTATACATGATGTTATTCCACACTCTTGTGCTCCTATATTTTCCATGTGCCCCTTCTCAGGTTCTCTGCATGGAAAGCTTTAGCTCAGGTGTTATGACAATAAAGAGTCTTCTCTGCCACCCTTCCCCAGACTTCAATTCCCTCTTAGGAAAACACATTCCCTCAGCATGGCCCTGATCACCCTGCACATTCTTCCATGATGGAAAACCATTCCCCTTCATTATAAATCATGTTTCTATGACCTGCTCTCATGGTGAGTTCTTAAGACATAGTAATGTGATTTGATACCAGCAACAACTAGAAAAGTGCATGAAATACAGCAAGCAGTTAGTAAATATTTCTTAAATAGGTAAATAAAGTAAACAATAAATAATGCTTTTATTGCTGAACAGGACTACAGAGAATCCCTTATTTTATAAATGAAAAAATAGGAGTCTGAAATATTAGTATTTATATTCCAAATTGATCAGAATGTGAATTATTTATTTTGCACATTATTATACACTGTATTAAATATTAAGAATATAATGATGAATAAATAGTGCTGAAATATTGTAGTTCAAAATCTCATAATTAATTAGGGATAGTGCTACTTAAAAAAAATAAGATGTTCAAATGCCAGATTCATCTTCTCCATCTCCCTGTGTGCCCCATTAGAGAAGGCTGACTGCCCTCTTATAGATGTTCTCAAAAGGAAAGGAAAGCATCTACGCATGTCCAACCCAACAGATAATTCCACTTTGACTCTGTTTCCTCCTTATTTCTCTATTATAAGTTCAATCTTGCTCTCTTTAAAGACTAGCATAATCCAAACTCTCTGAAGATTCAGTGAAATCCAAATCAAATACTCAACCATGAACATGGAACAGCTACAGCTGTGGTTCTTGGGAAGCAAACCAGGTCAGTGAATATTGATAGGAAGCTGGCATAGAAGCCCTCTGTTCCCTTGTCCATTTATAAAATACCCTCACATCTCTCAAAATTATCTCTAGCATCCTGCACTAAAACTGGTTAAATGAATTGTAGCAGTACTTCACAACAAGAAGATATTTTGCATCCATTAGTCATCTTTCAAGGACTTTTCAATGAATTGGTGAAACAGTGTAATAATGTTAGATGATGAATTTGGAGAGAAAATTGTATCTACCACATGATCTTAATTTTGAGATAAATAGATAAGAAGAAAAAATTGAAGGACAACATCAAAATATTGGAAGGTTTTCAAGAGTGGTAATTCCCTAGTGGTTTAAACTTCCTTCCATCTATTTTTCTCTATTTTCCAAATTTCTACCAATGAACAACTCTTACAACCAGACTAAAGTAGTGTTGTAATGTTTAATCCCCATCCGCTCTCACAAAAGGATGTGTAATTAGTCATTTGTACATCACTGTGCTTTTATTTCATTACTTTGCCCCCATCAGAGGCATTTTCCCTCAGGCTCTCTTTCTCATTGTGAAATAAATGGCTTTGTCTCTAGTTAAAGGACTTCCAAAAATAAGAGGAGAGGGAAGGCTACTGGGGGACAATTTAGTGTAGTGAAAAGAGCAGGAGACTTTTGCAGTCAGCAAGATTTGTGTTGAGTCCCAGGTTGCCGCTTACTGGAAGTTGATCTTCCCCAAGTCCACTGAGCTCTCTGAGACCCAATTTGTTGATTTACAAAGTGTTTTTGCTAATGAGAGGGAGAAATAGGCAAAATAAATGGGAATAGATAAGTATGTGGAAGTACGGACTGGGTTAGTTCGGTAAAATGTGAGGAGAAAGGAAGAATGGCCTGGACTCCAGGTGAGTTTTATTTAGCGTCTGTTACGTCCTGTGCTGTGCTGTGCTTTGGCTAGACACTGAACTGCCCTGAACTAGCCTTAAGTGACAAGCCGCATAAGAAGTGGGGGAAGCGTACTTAGCTTGAAGCAGGGAATTCAATGCTCAAATGCTTACAGGTGCCAGGTTATACCAATTGTGACCTAGATTAGGACTCAGGTAGGTCAATCTTTCTTCTAAATAAGTATTATTAGGGGGCCTTTAAAGACTTCAGATGCTTGGGATCTTTCCCAAATCAGTGAAGATGAGGAGGTGAGATTCAAGCATTCATAATTAAAAAAAAAAAAAGACGTTTTCAGGTGATTCTAAAATAAGACAGCTTTGAGAACTGCAGAGAAAAGATTTATTTCTCTCTTATTTTTCTAGGAGTGGGTGGCTTCCATCTAGCTTTCGTTTCCCCATGATTTAGGCAAGAAACTCCCCAAGCAGATGAACTTCATGGTGTGGGCTCAATGGCAACTGTCTCTCAGAGAGGCAATAGGGAGGGGTGGAGAGGAAGATAAATTGCAACTCATTCATCTCATGCCAGTTGTTGTCAGATGGGTTGTCCACCCAGGGCTGGAGACTTTCATCTTTCTAAAGATAAATAAGAATTCAAGATTTTGTATGACATCTCTCAATTTTTAAATGTTGGTTCCGTACTTGGTAACATTGTAGGGGCCAAGTGAACCGTACCTGTAAACCGAGCCAACCTTCCAGCCACTGGGTTGTGACTAGCATAAGCATCTATGGCAGGACCCTTGAAAGGACTGTAGGAATGGGCTATTTCAATAAAATATGCTCTCTATGAAACAGAGTCTGCCTCCAGACTGCTGAGGAGGTGGCTCTGGCCTTTGTACAAAAGCAACAGCCTCTACACTGATGTTGGAAGTGTTTGGTTCCTAAATAAGCCTGCTCGCCTTGTTTGGGTTCGTGCCCAGAGACCTAAGCCAATCCCTGCAGGGGCCATCATGATAATTCCTAACACACTGGAGGTAACATATGTAATGTGCATATCACAGCAGCTGGACACAGAAGACGTGTAGTAAATGTTTACTTTCCCTCCACCTCCTGCTTTTCTGCCTTCCCTCTTTCCCTCTGCCTCCTTCCCTTTGCCTCGAAATTTAAATGCTCGATAGGTCACCTTCTCCTCCAGGGGAGCATGGTCAGTGCAATTGATGGCTATGCTGTGGTCATCATCTTTAGAGTTTTTGAATATGTCATTGATGCTCATGTTGAGCTTCCCCCTGTCCTCTCCTCCACCCCAAGATCAGCAAGCTGTTCTTACAAATTGGCTCCATATCTAGAAAGATATATGTGAAATATCTAGAAAGAAGGGCAATCTGGTAATATCTATAGAAATGTAAAGTATACATTCCCTTGGAGCTGAGAATTTATCTAGGAATTTATCCTACAGATTGGCTTATCCATTTTCTAAAAGACGTGGATTTGGAAGACTTGATGCAGCCTTGTTTTGTGATCTCAAAAGTTGAGAGTATCTAAATATTTATGAAAAGGGAGTACATATTTATAAAATAGGATCCTTAAGAGCAGAAGTGCTCAGCCAGGGGATGCTCCAGGGGACATCAGCAATGTTTAGAGACATTACCAGTTTTAACAACTGAGAAAGTGTGACTGGCATGTCATGGGTAGAGGCTGAGGTGCTACTAAGCATCCCAGGGTGCACAGGACAGCCCCTCCAAACAAAAGTGGCCCCAAATGTCCATAATACCAAGATCGAAAAACTGGCTCTGCAGTTACTAATAACAAAGAGGGAAACCCTGCATCTGCGAATTAGGAGAGATCCTGAAGGCATATTGTTAAGACAAGTCATGTACCTTCAATTCCTGTTTGTGCAACTGAGAATTGTGCACATACACATATATACACATACACACATATACAATAGGATATTATATATGCTTATATGCTTATATATCCTGAGACTATTTCTTGGCAAATGCATTCTAAAATGTCCTAGAATAGGGCAGGTATGGTGGCTAATGCCTGTAATCCTAGCACTCTGGGAGGCCAAGGCAGGTGGATTGCTTGAGCTCATGAGTTTGAGACCAGCCTGACCAAGAGCTAGACCCTATCTCTACTAAGAATAGAAAAATTAGCCGGGCATTGTGACATACACCTGTAGTCCCAGCTATCTGGGAGGCTGAGGCAAGAGGCTCTCTTGAGCCCAAGATTTTGAGGTTTCTGTGAGCTATGATGATGTCATAGCACTCTACCCAGGTGACAGAGGGAGAATGTCTCAAAAAAAAAAAAAAATCCTAGAAATGGTTGCCTCTGGAGAAGAGTTTGACGACTGATGACCCACTGTAAGTGGTCCATTTTAGTGCAAACACTTTAGTACTGTTTGATGTTTTTAGTCAATCAATATATTTCATTTCCAGTGAAAAGTTGAGGTTGTGCCTATTGTTGCTCTTGAGTAAAGTGGGCCAAGGTAAAGTGAAAGGGGGGCCAGTGTCTCTGCCTTTTCCTTAACTTAGGATACCTGTGCTTTTCTCTGATCAAGGTGGTCTCCCAGGAAAAGCTCAGCTACGAGGAATTTTTACTTTAATAAAAATTTAATTGAAATGTAAACTCTGCCAGGAAGATTTATGTTTTAAACCTAGCTTTAAAAATTCTGTTAAGTAATAAAAGATTGTGTTGCATGTAGTAGGATTTTAAATATGGAGCATTCGGGAGTCAGGAAGACATTTTTTGAGCTGCTAAAATAATGACACCTATGAAAGCATCTCCTATTTCATCTTTTTTCTTCAAATAAATTTTATTATAGATATTTAAGGCATATAATATGATTTATGGGATATAGGTAGATAGTAAAAATGTTACTACAGTTAAGCAAATAAACATTATCCATTATCTCACCCATTTACCATTTGTTTTTGTGTCAAGAATAGTGAAATTCTACTCATTTGGCATCAATCCCTAACACAGGGCGATTGTATTATCAGCAGTCTTCATATACAAATGCTAGAACTCTAGAATGTTTACCCAACATATCTTCTTCTTTGGATCATCCCACCAGTTTCTCCCCACTTCCCTGCCTCTGGTAAACACTGTTTTGTTCTCTCTGTGTATTTGACTTTTGTTTAACATTCCACATATAAGTGAAATAATGCAATATTTTTCATTCTGTGTCTGGCCTATTTTACTCATAATGTTGTCTGAGTGCAACTATATCATGATAAACTGCAAAATCTCCTTTTGTAGGCTTGGCTAATAGTCTAGTGTATATATGCACCATCGTTCCTTTATCCATTCATCCATCCTTGAACACTTAGGTTGTTTCCATATCTTAGCTGTTGTGAATAATGCCGCAGTGACCATGGGAGTGCAGGTCTCTTTACAAGGTGGTGACTTCATTTTCTTTGGGTATATGCCCAGAAAAGAGATTGCTAGGTCATATGGTAATTCCACTTTCAATTTTTTTTAGAAAACTGCATACTATTTTCCATACTGGCTGTACCAATTTACATCCCCACCAACAGGGTACAAGTGTTCCCTTTTCTCCATACCTTCACTAATGTTTATTATTTTTGATTTTTTTGATAATAGCCATCCTAACAGGTGTGAGGTAGCATCTTACAGTGATTTGATTTACATTTCCCTTCCTTCTTGCTCTAGCGTTGAACCTTTGAGCAATTTATTTTAAGGAATGTACCTCATTACCTACATGTTAAAGAAGATACAAAATTTTACGGCAATTTACAACACATTCCAACAATGGGTACTCTGGCCTCTAGGGAAGCAAGGAAAATTTGGCTCAACCTTTAGAGTCTCCTTTCATTTCTAAAACTATCCAATCAACCCTAAATTAAGAACTCTATGCCTATTTCAATAAATCAATCATGACATTTTCTAGTTAACTGATAGTCATTCCATATGATAAGAAACAATAAAGGATTAAAGTCCTGTTCTAATTGGAAAAGAAAAGTTACCTCGCATCTTTAAGCTTAATTAATAAATGAGAAAGAAAGTCTGAGACTGGTGCAGTTATGTAATTAAAAGAAAGTCCCAAAGGATAGAGGTGGGGGACGAGAAATAGTGTCAGACATATTTTAATTTACTTATTTATAACACTGACATGTAAGTGGCTATATGACTCTATTAGCATTTATGTTCTACATATTTAAAATTTTTAGGCCAAAAATGCTATTTTCAGATAGGCCACTTCCTTACTATGTAAAATAGATTTTTAAGGATTGGCCTCTTGGTTAATATTAGCCCTTTTAATCAAGTTTCCAATTTTATCCTCACTCCTTCCCTTGAATCAGTTTTCACTAGTTGTATATTAAATATACAGCCAATACCATATAGTTATGATCTCCATCTGCAGAGTCTGGTATTTTTCAATGGCCCCAGCAAGATTTCCTTTGGGTACTTTGAACAGACACAAAATAGGCAATTGACTATCCCGAAGCAATTATAAAGCTGGGTTGTTCAGTTTTGTGTGGTGAGAATTCATTTGCCTTACTCCACACCTAACATCGCTGCGTATAAATGCCATAAAAACTATAGGCTCAGACTCAATCCTGGCATCACACATCAGGACATTACATCTTATCAAAAACATTTCTCAGGTGAAATAAGCTGCGTATAGTTGCAGAAATGCTTCAGCCATAAATGTGATTGTCATAAAGGAATCACATTAGCAAAAGGTCTACCATTCAGAGAGTCAGAAAAACCATCTGACATGCTCTCCGAAAAGAAATTCACAGTTTCTGCTGCTGAAGCCCAAAATTAAAATACTCTTCAGCGAGCCAAATGCTATGGGTAACATAACCATAAAGACTCACCTCATGTGACCAGTACAATAGCTTCCTAACTGTTCTCCTTTCATGGAGAATAGCAAACCCTTCCAAAGCAGCCCTGACGCTTCTGCCAGGATGATCAGTGAACGAGCATCTCATCTGGTCTCCTGCCAGTTTAAAAACATGAGCCTCTCCTGTATGCTCAGGGTAAAGTCTTCACAGATCTTCCTCAGAGAACAAAATAAGACTTCTCATGAACTTGTACGGGCCTGTTATTCTAGTCCCTCACCCCTGTAATACTTCCACTTTTGCCTTACACTTCACCAATATCTAAGCTATTGCAGTTTCCTAGGAAGTCCTGTTCCTTGGTGCTCAGAGCTGGGAATTAGAGTCAAGAGAGAGAGGAATTTGCCTAAGTTACAACATTTAAAAGGATGTCAAGGTTCAGTTCCCATAGCTCAGTAGGTAGGGTGCCAGCCACACACACCGAAGCTGGCGGGTTCGAGCCCAGCCTGGGCCTGCTAAACAATGACAACTGCAACCAAAAAATAGCCGGGCATTGTGGTGGGTGCCTGTAGTCCCAGCTCCTTGGGAGGCCAAGGCAAGAGAATCACTTGAGCCCAAGCATTTGAGGTTACTGTGAGCTGTGACACCACTGGCCCTCTACCAAGGGTGACAAAGTAAGACTCTATCTCAAAAACAAATAAATAAATAAATGTCAAACAAAGCAATAACAAAAATAATGTTTTAACACAATATTTTAAAAAATCAAAAGTAAGCGAAATTCTTTAATAACACAATATTTTAAAAAATCAAAAGTAAGCGAAATTCTTTAATGAGGAAAATATAAAATTTTGTAAGCATCAAAAATATTGCTTGTCTCCGGATAATCATTCATCTTGTTTTGCATGTCTGCTCAGTATTTGTTAACTTTGTTAATCTTACGTGTCCTTCAAGGAATACCTCTTGAAGTAAGTGTTCTCTTTTCTTTTCCTAGAAAGAACTGAGAGTTCCTCTCAAACTACCATACTATCACCCTGCATTTGCTTGCTTATTTCTCCACAAGTTTGTGTTAGAACATGTGTCTTTATAGAGACACTATGAGTGTTCCACCCAACATCTCTTATGCAGATTCTGGTAAGGGGAATTTGAAAATAGTTCTGTGATTAAGTTATTATTACATGGCAAATGTAAGGGGGGCCTCAACCGCTTGATTGGGTTACATTATAAAACAAAGACAGGGGGGATCGTAGAGGTATAACTAAGGCATTATCCTGGATGTGCCTGACTTCATCAAAGCCCTCACTGGTGGGTTTAGGTTTTCCCTGAGGTCAGAGACTCTTGCTGGCTTTGAGGCTCAAGTTACCATGAGTTCTACAGCTGTAAGGAAATGAGTTCTTCTAAAACATTTGAGGGAACTTGGTAGAGAAGTTGAATCCTCAGATGAGAAAACAGTCCCAGTTGACATGTTGGCTGGAACTTGATTGAATCACCAGTAAAGGACCAAGTTGCTCTGAGCTCCAGTCTATACTCAAAAAAGCAACCTGCAGAAATGGTTTAAGTTATTATGTTTGTACACGATTTCTTATGAAAAAATAGCTAGCACAGAGAATATTATAGTCATCCCTTATATCAATTCCCTGTGTACAATTTGTCATAAAAACTTTGATCTGTTATATCACACTTAGATTCATTTTTGTGAAGAAGGCCTGTGATTGCATTATTTCTTGCTTACAGAACTTCATTCAATATCTCTTCTTTCCCACAAAACAATTTTTTTTTAAAAAAAGCCCTCTGTATTCTCAGCAATCTTCTTCAAATCTGCCTTTCAAAACCTACTTCTCACTTCTCTATAAAAATTTACTCCATTGGTCCAGTACAAAGAATCATTCCCTCTTCTTATACATGGCCTGGGAAATTCCTGCCTTATACCTTCTTATATCTACCAACTATAACCTTAAAATTGATATTTTAAGGGAAAATGTACCTATTATTCAGCTGTCCCTGCTAATTCTTACCTTCTTTGATTATTATTATGGAATGTGTACTTTATCACCTTTAAAGGTAACATAAGAGATTCAAGTTAAATTGGACAAAACAAAAACATTTTGACCCAAATTCTCCCCTGTAAAGTTGACTAAAAACAATAAAGAACATAAAAAGAAAGTAATAATTGCTCTCTAATAAAAGTGGAACATATCCACCTGTCAATTCATAAAATATAAATAACAATTACTAAATATTCTGAAATATGACCAAATAGGAAAAGATTTTAAGAACAGGTAAAAGCCATTACAGAACTTGGAAATCTAGACTAAATCTCTATAGTTGGATGATTTATTCTGAGGAATGAATTTATCAACTTCTTATTAGGTGTATGAAATCAGTATGAGTCTTGATGAGCTTCTTATGAAACCACAGGCACAGAAAAGAGAAGGGGCCAATTGAAAACAAGAGCATTGCATTAGTTGTGTTTGATATATGTATAAATGCATAAAGAAAGGGTGCTAGAAAGGAAAAAAAAAACCTATATCAAAATTTGTAATATTCAATATATATTGTTAACAAAAGAGGCACACAAGTGACAAATGACCTTGAGTGCCTTTTGTAATTGCAGAAGTCATACATGATATGAGTATTACAAATTTAATACAGTTTTACTCCTGTCTTAAAATGTGTATACATGTTTTGACACCCTCTGTGTGTTTGAACTGTGATATTCAAGTCATATTTGACTTCTACAATCCCAGGAGGTGCTCAGATGTGACTTGTATTTTTCTTGGTTGTCAGTATATATTGAGTTATGCAATTTTAATTCTATTTTTTCCTTTCTTAAAATGTTTATACCTTTTCTGGCATCTTCTGTGTTTGTGTGTATTTGTAGTCATGTATTGCTTAACAATGTACTATGTGCTGATAAATGCATCACTGGGTGATTTGTTGTTGTGTGAACATTGTAGGGTGCACACAGCATAGCATACTACACAACTGGGCTGTGTGATATAGTCTTTTGTTTCTAGGCTATAAACTTCTACAGCACTTTACTGTACTGAATGCTATAGGCAATTGTAGCACAATAGTCATTATTTCTGTGACTCAATATATGTAATAAGTGTATCTGAACCCAGAATAGGTGCAGTAAAATTGTACATAACAGGTAAAATATGGTACAGTGATAGAGGCCTCTTATGAATAAGACTTACAGAAGTGGAAGTTGCTCTGGGTGAGTCAGTGAGTGAGCAGTGAGTGAATGTGAAGTCCTAGGACATTACTGTGTACCACTGCAGACTTTGTAAATGCTACACACTTGGGTTACATTAAATTTGTACAAAATTTTTTTTTCAAAGAATAACTTTTTGTTTCATTGTTTTTTTTTTTTTGTTGTTTCCATTTTATTTAGTTCTTCTCTGAGCTTTATTACTTTTTATCCTCTGCTGGCTTTGGATTTGAATTTGCTTTGTTCTTTTTTGTTGTTGTTGTTTTCCTAATTCTTTGCAATGTGACATTAGATTAAGTAAACGCCAACATATTTTTCACAAAAAGTAATGAAAAAGAAGCACAAACAACTTATTAATTCAAATTAATTATAAAATTAACATCATTCTGAAAGAAATCTATGAGGTATAGATTCAAGTGATAATAAGAAAGAGAAAAATAATAAGGCAAAAGTAAGATAGCAACTCTTAGAAACCAGTGGGGAAAAAAATTAAAAACAACTTTAGTTATTAAAATTTAATTAAAAGTAGTAAATATAAAAGTAGGCATTGCTAAAACACAATCAGGGATCTAAAGATGGGCTTCATAAAATTGAACAAAATAAAATAGTAAAAATAATTTTTAAAAAATCATTGAGAAAATGATAGACCTGAAAGACAGTGAAAATATCTATAAGGAGCACATAATTATTTCAGATGAAGTAAAAAGCAAAGATGGAGAAGAAAACATATTTAAAGATATAATAAAAAAAACCTTGTCCAAAAGTAAAAGGAGACTTAAATCTGAAGAATAAAAGAGATTATACCCTATGAAACCTTTGTATTTATTGTCATCAAAAACAAAGAATAAATAATAAAGTATAAACAAATAAGAGGTTACCTAGAAAAAATAATTCCATTTATGTATGAAAGGAGCTGGCATCAGACATTTTTTATTAAATTTAAAACTTATTGTGAAATGTGAATAGCAATGTTATATAATCATCAGAATAAGAAAATGTAACTTAAAGGTTTGTATAAACAAAGAGTTTTTATAAGCTTTTAGTGGAAACGTTGATGTGCACTTTTCCATAAGCCAATTAATGAAAAAACTAGGCTTGAAGTTAGAGATGGATATAGTAAATAGATGAGAAATCTAGTATATAATTGAGAATAAAAGGGCTGGTCATGGTGGCTCATGTCTATAATCACAGCCCTTTGGGATGGATTGCCTGAGATCAGGAGTTTGAGACTGGTCTGACCTAGAGAAATACTTCATTTCTAAAAAGAAAAAGAAAAGAAAAAGAAAAAATTAGTTAGACACGGTGTCTTTGTAGTTTTATCTAGTTAAGAGGCTGAGGCAGGAAGATTGTTGGAGTCCAGGATTTTGAGGTTCCAGTGAGCTATGATGAAGTCACTATACTCTAGCCCAGGTGAAGCAGTGTGACCCTGTCTCAAAAACAAACAAACAAAAAAAATTTGAAAAGATGTGGGAATTATAGAATATAATATAAATGCTATTTATATCGCAATGTAGAATTATTATATAATTAATGAAATCCCAAGGTGAAAACAGAAATTTTGTGTGCTGTTTTCCTCCTTTGCTTTAATAACTGAAAATAATTCAATACATAAATCAATTGACAAAAGTTTTAAAGATCGAAGGGTGTGAAATAATCAAAAGAAAAATATAACCAAACCAAACTTGAAGTTAATGTGCAGAAAGTAGACATGGTAGGCAGGAATTGGAAATTAACTATTACCTCATTTTTTATAAGAAATTAATACATGGTATCTAAAGTTAACTTATATTAAAAAAGAGATTTAAATATAATATATAAAAAAAATTAAAGGAAATTAATAGAAATGCTAAAAAGAACCCACAAACTTGTTAAATGATCAGAAGGAAAACACACAAACACATCAATTATAGAAATGTTGATTTTAGAGCCATAACTTTAAGTGAATAAAGCAAATGTGATTAAAGTGTTCCCATTTCATCCTTGTAAATGATATTACAATACATTTTTATAAAAAATATTTTTTATAAGATTATTCTTATTTTTTACAATTTTAATTAAAATAGATTCCCAGATGCGGAACTGTATCAAAGGTATCAGTCACCATGCTTATAGACTTTTTACACTCTTTCCCATGGGCTAATGTAATCTCTCTGTAGTCAGAGACGTTCTAGTACTTTGGCACACTTGCTATTATCTACCCTTTAAAATATACAGACTTATTCATATATCATAGGTAACTATCATCCACCGGAGATATGAACATGTGAAGTGAGTGGTAATCATTGCAGGGTGCTCTAACTTAGATGGTGATGACATGAGGGTAAGGGGAAGAGGCTTATGCTAGAGCTGTTCAGGTGGTCATATCTCTGTTTTATGTACTCTTAATGGTATATGAAGATTTTCTGAGAGATTCTAAATTTACCCCCTTCCTTAAGTATTCTTTCTTTAAATAAATCACCTTGAGAACACAAAAGGCACTATATAGATTTTCTTGTTTCTACCTCCTCTGATAAAAGCTACTTTTTGTCCATTGTAGAAAAAAAAAGAAAGAAAGAAAAGAAACAGCTCTCACTAGTCTAGATTCTGCCTCTGGTGAGCGCCTGGGGTGTATAAACTTCTATGACACCAAACAAAGGGAAAATATTGGTGGAAATGCTGAAAAACTGAATGATTCTAGTGACTACATGACAAATCTTTTTTGAAAGTCAGGTGGTTTCCAAATCTTTGCTTTCAGCCCAATTGAGCAGTGTTGTCAGCTAATAGATTAAATCAAGTGTTGTCAGCTAATCGATTAAAAATAATTTACGATGCTAGATGACTGTGTGAATTTGGGCATACATCTCTGAAGAAGATCAAAGAATTGAGTGGCATTGCTCTTCCTGTTCCCATCCGCTTCGTTATGTGAATATGATTTCTCAGGCTTATATCATAAAAACCAAAAATAGGAGCAGAACTCAGGCAGCAAGTAAGTGATTCTAGTAATAAGTAATATTTATCCACAGATATGTGAGCCAATGAAAGAATAAAAGGACATCTACCTCATTAGATGATGAATATCCAATAAAGTATTACTGTTATGCTTAATAATTGTTCATCAAATTCAAAGAATATTACGGTGTTTTGTCAATGGTATACTTATGCCAATTACAATAACTCAGTGTGGAATATATTTTTAACATTTAACAGTCTTATGGTTATAGGAAACATTTAAAAATTTAAACCTCAATTTATATACATGGTTTATTATAGAAAAGTCTGTTAAGGTAATCAATAAAATCCTTCCAAGCATAAGATACATGATGTTAGAATAACAATTTTTAGAGAAAGAATAAAAATACTAGTTTGAAGAGTAAAATTAATACTCTTATATTTAAAGCTGTTCGTGTATTTTAAATGAACAGTGGTGAGTATTTAATCATATGATATTTACATTGTATTGGAAAAATTGAAAGCATAATCTAACAGTTTCATGTTTAAATATCAATATTTACACCAGGCAGAAAATGGCATATTTGAAACAGTTTAAATAGATGAGGAAAAATTTCAGCTGCCAACTGAAAAATTTAAAAGTGTATGTATCATTTCCCTAAACTATTTTGGATATATTCAAATAAAGACATCTCAAGGATACTCTACAAGCTACATTTATTAAGCTTGATGCTTTATCATAATTATTATTAGCAGGTGGTACACACAACAGCTAGCCTCACCTCACCCCTGAGGCCTTCTCTGTACCTGTGCCACAACCCATAATAGTATCACCCCAAACTTTACCCACCTCAAGGCTCTGAAATCATCCCCAAGAAGCACCAAGATAGATGAGTTAAATGGCATATCTCTAACAAAGTTAACTGATGCAGTCTTAATGTTTTCCATCAACACTTAACTGATTCCTTTAGTACAAAGGATAGCCAAGGACATTCAAATGAGCTCAAGGCAATTGCCAAGCCAAGGATCTCCAGATGATCTAACCACTGGGAATCCTGTCACTCCTGCACACCACAGCCACCGCTGCATTAGACATCACTGCAGCCTCTTAGCCTCCCAGAGGACTCTGCACCCTGGAGGAAACAACAACAAGAGCTTATCTTGCTGCCTTCTTTCAAACATCCAGTATGTTTTTCTTTTTACAAAGTAAGATGTTCCAGATGTGATTAAAACATTCTTTTCTTTCAAAAATTTTCCTGTGAGGACTTCTGGTTTTCCATGTCTATGGGTTATTTACAGTTTTAGCACAGGGATATTTAATTCATTCAGGAATCAAATAATGGATAGAATGAAAATGACCTTAATTTGAAAATATGCATTCAAAATAAATAAAGAAAATATGCATAGAACAGGTAATATGGAAGACAGAGGTAAGCCTAGGCACACCATGTTGTGCCCCAAGTTTGTCTCTTAAGATAAAGCTCTACTAAAGCGCTCGCTTATAAATTGATCTATTGGGAATTTAAAGATTTTATCCTCTCTAGGGGAAGAAGGAAATAATATATTTTTTTTATAAGATGGAAATGCATCAAGAGTTTCTCAAAATTGAATACGCAGTTCACCAGGGCACAGCTCCCTGGCTCCTAGGATGCCTCACAGCCACTTCAGGTTGGAAGAAAATTATCTGTAGTACCACATACCAGATTTTGATTGCTCTGGTTCCTTTCCACCTCTCCCAAATGCAGTCATTAAAAATGTAATTAAACCAGGTAATCCAGTATGAAATTATAGTGATTTTTACTGCTAAATTGAAAAGACACTTAAAGAAAAATAATGTTACTGATTTCCACCTCACACACACATCTAGAATTTGAACTCTCTACTTTTACAATATATAAAATGTCACTCATACTTGCACAAAGGCTGGGGACACATAAAGCATATTCATCTGTGTTCAAAATATTGGACATTCAAGATGAATGAAAAACAATCTCTCCCTTCTAAGAGCTCACAGTATACATAGGGAGGTAAACATATGAGTTATGAATTTATAATTGTGAATTTATAACTGTTAATAGTAAAAGGTAAATTTATAAATTTTAGTACATTAAATATTTTAGTGAAGGGAATAATAATCAGCCCCTACTATTGATTCTGTTCTTTCTATACAGTAGTTATTGCTGCTGACCGTCGATTCTTAACGTTCTAGCTTCTAGAACCATGACCCAAATAAATTACTGTTTGTCTTCGTTTTCAGTCCCACCAGCAGTGTAAAAGTCTTCCCTTCCCTCCACATCTACACCAGGGTCTACAGTTTTGAGATTTTGTGATGTGGGCCATTCTCGCTGGGGTTAGATGATATCTCAGGATTGTTTTGATTTACATTTTTCTAATAATTAGGGACAACGAGCATTTTTTCATATGTTTGTTAGCCATTCATCCGTCTTCTTTAAAGAAGGTTCTGTTCATCTCTCTTGCCCAGTGAAATAAGGAATTGTTGGTTTTTTCATGTTGATTAATTTGAGTTTTCTCTAGATCCTGGTATCAAGCTTTTGTCTGATCCAAAATATGCAAATATCCTTTCCTATTGTGTAGGTTGTCTACTTGCTTTGATTGTCATCTCCTTAGCTGTATAGAAGCTTTTCAGTTTAATTAAGTCTCATTTATTTATTTTTATTGTTGTTGCAATTGCCACAGAATGAGGACACTTGCCCTAGACCGTTTATTGCAGCTCAATTTCCAATTGCCAAAATGTGGAAACAGCCTAAATGTCCACCAACCCAGGAATGGATTAACAAGCTGTAGTGTGTGTATACCATGGGATAATATTTGGCCATTTAAAAAGATGGAGACTTTACATATTTTGTATTAATCTGGATGGAAGTGGAACACATTCTTCTTAGTAAATTATCATAAGAACGTAGAAGCAAGAATCCCATGTACTCAATTCTGATGTGAGGATAATTAATGACCTAGTACACAGTGGGGGTGGGTGAAAGAGAGCGCAGAGAGGGGAAAGGAGAGAGGGAGGGTTGGGGGTCACATGGGTGACACACCTTTGGGGGTGAGACACAATTATAAGAGAGATGTTACCTAACAAATGCAATCAATGCAACCTGATTCTTTGTACCCTCGATGAATCCCCAACAGTAAAAATAAATAAATAAATAAACCAGTCTGTGGTATTATGACAGTACAAAATGAAATAAGACAGAAAATTAATAACAGAGAACTGGGGTGTTGCTATAACAAATACCTGAAGATAGAAAATAATCTTCTGAACTCAGTTGGGCAGAAGCTGGAGTTTGTGTTGCTCTGAATGGAGCATTAAGGGCAATTCTGGTGAGGTCTCAGGAAGAGAGAAGAAATGTAGGCAAAGAAGAAAACTTCTTAGAGATAAGGCAGGAGGTCATGATCAGATTGTAGGTAGAAGCAGAGACAGTATAAGCAATTTTGATGAAGTCTTAGATGGAAATAAGGAACATCTTATTGGAAACCGGGGGAAAGTTCATCCTCATTATGCAATTACAAAGAACTTGGCAGAATTGTGCACATGCCCTTTGGCTTTACACAAGGCAGAATTTAAAAGCAACAAACTAGGATGCAAAGTATGTGGCAGAAGAACTTTCTAAACAAAATATTGAAGGAGCTCCATGGCTTTCTTTAACTATATACAGTATAAGAAAGAAAGAAATGAAAGACAGAATTTATCATGGGGAATCAGAATTTAAAGATTTGGAAAACTTGACGCCTGGCCATGTAAAGAAAAAAAAAAAAGAATGATCGGGGATTGCACCCCAGGATTACCATTGATAAAAGGATTTGTATTGCTAGAAGGAAGAAATGGCCCCAAAGGCTTTTCAGTGGTCTTGGAGGCTGCCCCTCCTATCACAGGTTCAGAGGTATCTGAGGGCAGAATGGTTTTGAGGGTCTGATCCAGGGTGGTTTTCACAGGCTTGCTTTCTCTGGGACCACCTGGGGACTCTGCTCCCCACATTCAAGTAAGACACTCATTGGCTACCCCAGTTGTGGCTTAAGAGATCCTAAATGCAGTTCATGCCACCATCCCAGAGGGTGAAAACAGTAAGCCCTGGCAGCACCCACCTGTTACTAATTCTGAGGGTTCACACAGTGCACAAGCTGTGGAAGTCTCCACATAGATCCCAAAGGACATATCAGGCAGACTCCGGGCTCATACTGAAATTTGCCACAGGGACAGAGCTACCACAAGGGGTTCCCACTGGGTTAATGACCAGTGGTGCCATGAGAAGGGAAGACACCCTGAAAACCCAGAATTACAGAGCTACCTGTTTGCAACAGCAGCCTGAGAGAGGTATGGACATGTGACCTGCCACTGTCTGTAGGAGCTGCTACTTGGGCCGGGCACAGCAAAGCCAAACAGCCTGAGGCGTTGGTGGCCCAACCATTATCTCAGTGTTCCAAGAATGTGGATCACAAAGTCAAGGAGGATTATTCTGGAGACTTAGGTTGACTATTGGGTTTGGGACTGAAGTAGGACCTGTTACCCCTTTCTTCTTACCTACACGTCCCCTTTGGAATGGGAACGTTCATCCTATGCCTGCCCAGCATTGCAATTGGAAGTAGATAACTTGTCTAATTTCACAGGTTCACAACTGGAGGATACTTTGCCTCAGGTTGAATCCTGCCTTGAGTTTCACTTAAATGTGGTTTAGATGAGACATTGGATTTTGGACCTTTTGAGCTGGTGTTAGATGGAGTTCAGGCTTGGAGACAATTGGGGTGGAATGAATGCAATTTGATTGTGAGAAGAATATAAGTCTTAGAGTCTAGAGATGGAATGCTGTAGTTTGAATGTGTTCCTCCAAAAGCATCTGTTAGAGACTTAATTCCCAATGTAACGGGATTAAAGAGGTCAAATTTTTAAGAGATAAATCTCTTTCTCTCTCTCTTCCATCCCCTCTCTTCCTCTCTCCCTCTTTTGCTTCTCCCTCTTTCTCTCTTCCTCTCAAATTCTGCCTTGGGATAATGTAGCAAGAAGGTCCTTGGAAGATGTCCACCCTTTGACTTTGGACTTTCTGGCCTTTAGAACCGTAAGCCAATACCTTTTTAAGCCAAAAATTACCCAGTTTTTAGGGTCCTATGATAGCAACACAATATGGACCGACATTGCACCTTCATCTTCTCTCCTCCTGAAACCATCCTTCATCCCTACAACTATAGAAAATGTGCTTTTTTTAAACCATAATTCTTATCCTCCCACTCTTCTGCTTGAAGCCTACAATGGCTTCCTATGCTATGTAAAATAAAGCCAAACTTCTTATTACGACCTGAATCTAAATGATAAGGTTTCTCCCTATTTCTTTAACCTTCCCATGTAGAATCATCCTTATGCTCTGGAGACATTGACCTCCTTTCCGTTTCTCCTAGAGGTTATTTTTTTTTCGGGACATTTACTACTGCTTCCAGGAAATACCTTCCCTCGTGCTTTGCACGGCCTTTCTCTTCTCTGTGCTGATCTGTCTTCTCAGAGAGGCCTTCCCTGATTATCTTATCTTAGGACCCCTGATGACAATACTCTGTATTGCATCCAATGCCCTCCTCCACTCAATTTGCAAACACACAACACACTTTTAAAAAACTTTTTTATTTCCTATCTCCCTTACCGAAATATAAAATGCATCAGAACTGGGACTATTTTATACCTTAAAATATATATATATAGATCTTTTCAGAATGTATGACACATTTGCTAAGTGAATGAATAAGAAATGAATGTTTTCTTGAATGAATGAAGGAGGAAGAGTATATGGGCTTCTCAACCCTAAGAAGCAGTTGAACAAGACTGTCTTGTTGGGTCCACTTATAAAATACGGATAATAATGACTATCTTCCTTACTCATAGGGATAGAGTAAATATCATAAGAAAGTTAAGTGGGGAAGTCTGGAAAGTTAAGGCCATCAAATAATTGTCTTTGATTTAATTTATATAGTTTAATTTAGTTAATTTAATTTATACTTAATTGTTATTGTTTTTACTACCTTATCATTATCCTAGATAATATAACTTCTGATTACTGATAAATAGATGACAAAAATGTGTCCTTTTTGAAAATAATTTGTAAATGTCCTAGTGCGAGTGCATATGTAGCAGTTTTGATGTTGCTGGGAAAACTGAGTCTGCATAAATTTATGGGCAAAAAAATAAATTAAAAAAGAAAAACCCACGGCGGTGCCTGTGGCTCAGTGGGTAGGGTGCCGGCCCCATATACTGAGGGTGGTGGGTTCAAACCCGGCCGCAGCCAAACTGCAACAAAAAAATAGCTGGGTATTCTTGTGGATGCCTGTAGTCCCAGCTGGAGTTGGAGGTTGCTGTGAGCTGTGACAGTACAGCACTCTACTGAGGGCAATAAAGTGAGACTCTATCTCTAAAAAAGGAAAAAAAAAAAAAAACAAGCCTGCCATGCTCCACTTCCTGCCTAATGCAGACTTAATGTGGAGCTTCAGGAAAATTGCTTGACATCTGTGGGACTCAGATCCCCCATCTGTAAAATGGAGCCTGCCTTTTGGAAAGAACTCTGAAAAATAACAGATTAGTGAGCAATCACTAATTATTGAGAACAAAGTTGGAAATGAGGTGCCATCTGCATGTTAAGGGGTATTAATTCTAATAAAGCACAAAGGTCACTAATTTATGTCTTTCTCCTTCCGGACAGTCAGCCACATGCCTTTCTAGCCCTGTTGCCGAAGTCCCTATTAGAACCTTGCATTGAGTTCACAACAGCCCTGGAGGTTGGAGAGGAGAAATTGTTCATTTACGATAACAGGTGTCCTGCAAGGCTAATGATATATTTCAACCTTCTTTTCATGCAGCTCTTCAATAATCCACAGATAACGCTTGGCAAACAATTGTCAAGATAAAATTCCAAGATAAAAGGGGTTTTTTGGTTGTCATTTGTTGGTTTATCATTAGAGTAGAATATTATTGTGACAGGCAGCCAGTACTCAAGATGCCCTGCTAAAGGGCAGGTGACTCTCCAGAGTAGAGGTCTTCAAACTTTTTAAACAGGGGTCCAGTTTACTGTCCCTCAGACTGTTGGAGGGCCGGACTATAGTTAAAAAAACTATGAACAAATTCCTATGCACACTGCACATATCTTATTTTGAAGCAAAAAAAAAAAAAATAGGAACAAATACAATCACACCGCTTCATGTGGCCCATGGGCCGTGGTTTGAGGACCCCTGCTCCAGAGTCTAGTCCCAGGAAGCTCCCTTCTCTCTTGGCCTAATTCATCCTCTGGCAATACTACTTCAAACAAGTCACTCTCCTGTGTTCAGACACTCAGGGCCAGTGACTTCTGTGGTCTTACAGAGATGTTAACAAGCAAATAAGTGAAAACCTTCAGAGCCTGGCATTCAGGGCTCTCCTCCATGTCACTGGGCTTATCGTCAGATGCTCCCATTCAGATAAACTGCTGCGGCCAAACTCATCTGAAAACTGGTTTCTGGGGCCTTGCTCCACAGTGTTGCACATGCCGATACTTCTGCACATTTCATTTAGAGCTAAATAAAACCCTTTATTTCAAGCCCTCTATAATGAAGCCTTCATTTAGGGATCCTCTTTCTAGAATTCTCCTTAACTAGTCATTCATTCCCTGTATGTTATGGAGCATCTACCACGTACCAGGCCCTGGGCAATAGAGACAACAAATTTCTGAGATCATGAGATGTAAATACTGTGGAAGAGAGATACTCCACAATCAGGCAAAAGAGCAGCATGATAAACACTATGAAGAAAAGCAACAGGAGCTGAAGAGGGGCAGAGTTAGGACTGGAAGAAGAATGTTATATATGGTGGCTGTGCAGAGCCTCTGTGAATAGGTAAGAGTTAAGTGCAAACCTGAATGAAGTAAACAATAACAATAATAAGGAAAGGAAAGTGGTAAGGAAAAGAGTCTGTATTGTTTGAGAAAAAGGTTGGATGTTCAGAGGCTCTGAGTAACTCAAACGGAGTCAACCAAAAGCCAAGAAGTAAGGACAGAGAAGTGACAGAGAGATGCATTTCCTGTAGGTGGGAAGAAGAATGACATCTTTGGAGTTAGTATTTTCAGCTGTTTCTCTGATTTTTTTCTCCTCCATTAAGGGAGACTGATGTGCGGGGTTAGATGTTCCCTCCCTGCACTTCCCTGTAGAAATCTGTGCCATTTACAGAGCTCAGCACTTGTTTCTCTCCTTTGTCCTACACGGCCCATTTTCCACTGCCCCAAGACAATAATTTTGTACATTTTGACCTGCTTTTTTTTTGGTGGTGGTGGTGGTTGTTATTTACAACAAGAGGGCAAGTCCAATTAAGAGGAAGGTTTAGGTGATTTGCTTTTGAAATTATTCTCTTAATAATTTGAATGTTTATAATTATGTTATTGTCTGTTTTAAAAGGGAACAGGAAGAGTTGGGAGGAAAGTGTTTAAATTGTTCAGGCAATCTAGAAAACTGCAATCTCCAGAGATTGTACTCCAAATGTACAATCTTATAAAAATGCTAAGTTCAGGACGCCTTTGTCCTTTCTGGAAAGAGATACATCTGATCACTTATTTAATTTATATATTTCTAGATTTCGTGTTGCATACAAGTCTGCTCCAATGCGTCTTCCTCAGTCATTTTTTTATTCCATGCTGGCACTAAAATGACTTCCAGATCACACAGCCTCTGGTGGACACATTGTCCTCCGCTTGTGGTGGTCAACATTGTCTTCATTGCTGTTATTTTTCACCTTAGTAGTGGATCTCGAGATAAACTTTGATTGTTTATTTATATTTGTTTATATAAAGGGAACAATCAAATGGAGAACCATCAAAGCAAGTGTCGAATGTCAACAACTGTCTCAAATAATGCCAGGATCAACTCATCTGCCAGATGCCCTAGGCTACAATTCCCATGCTTTCCCATGCTTTCTACTCATCCACACTCATGGATTTTATTTTGTTTCCCTTTATTTTTAGCTTACTTCCCTCAGTCTACAAATTATTTTTTATTTAAGGCTCAATACATAAACTCCATTAAAAAGACTTTCCAATTGCTAATATTTTTGTGGCATGTATGTTTATTGTTTTTGAAATGCATTTGGCCCTTAGTCATGTGCTATATTCTGACATGGGTTGTGTAATTTTATGAATCAATAGCTTTAGAGGAAGCTCATGGGCTCCTTGGAGTATTTTATATATTATCTCACAGGTTTAAAAGCTAGTAATTCTCAGTACATGTTTAATAAATTATTTAATATTGTTATATGTAATCCTGTAGATCAATAAATTACTCATCAGGAATATCTTAGTTTGGGTTACTATAATGAAATAGCATAGAAGGAATGGCTTATAACCAACAAAAAACTTATTTTGAATAGTTCTAGAGGATGTAAAGTCCAAGATCAAAGCACTGGAAGCCTTGGTTTGTCTGGTGAGTGGCCGTCGGGTCACTGTGTCCTTATGTGGCAGAAGGGTCAAAGGAGCTTTGTGGAGGGTCTTTTTTTTATAAGGGTGCTAATTGCATTCATGATTACCTTCCAAAACTTTCACCTTTTAAGGGTCTCACCCTCTATTACCCTCACATTAAGGACTATGTTTCAACATACAGATTGGCAGGGCACATAATAACTCAATCTAGAAAACTAAACATACAGGAAACATTTTTCAAAGTATAAAGGCATTTAGAAGATTAAAGAAAATGACATAAACCAATAATTCACAGAATATACATTTCCAACAAACCTACAGAACTATTTTTTAGCATTACTTGTTATCAAAGACATGCAAATGAAAATGATGATGAAATGTGTACTTTCAATTTTGAAAACATGCCAAGATATTTAAAGTAATAACATTCAATGTTGAAGAAATTATAGTAAGAAAAGAACATCGTTTACTACAGGAAGTGCAAATTAGCACAACCTTTCTGAAAGTCAATTAGCAATATGACGATCTTAAAACAATTCATACCTTTTTATTCTATTCCTAGGAATCTACCTTGTGGGAATAATCAGAGATTTGCCAAAGAAATGTGTAGGAAAAGGGTGTTCCTCAGCATTATTCATAATAGCACATAAAAAAGCAAATATCAACCAATAAGGAAGAGGATAAATAATAGTACATATAATGAGATTTTTATGTGGCCATTAAAAATGATGTTTCAAAGAATATTTAATGGCATACACTGTGTCATGAAGTGAAAAGTCAGCCTACAAATCTATATATAAAAATGCTAACAATTTTGTTAAAGTCTAACTGCATAGGCAGAGGAAGTAAAAGGACTAAAAGGAAAACAAAGTAGATGAACCAAATTTTAAAAAGCAAATAATGAGATGATCCCTTTTTATTTCCTAATCATATATCAGTAATTACATTAAATGGAAATGGAGGAAGTGCCCTCCCCAATCTTACTCTTTCTGAATAGCAGGTGTCTGTTGTAGTTATCTTATTCCCATTATTTACTACTGTTTAGTGGCCACTACCGAGATTACAACCTTACATTCTTGACCTTAAATTAATAACTTTTATTGTCTCTTTGAGGGTGCAAGTAATAGCACTTTTAACACCACTTTTGTGCTACTTCTATGTTTTGGGATATTATGTTTTAGTAATCACTGGTAAATGTTTGGCGTCCAGTTATCTAGAAAATGTATGCATATACATGTAAACATACTTGAGTTTACTGTGTTTTTTTCTTGATATAAAAGATGAATAGCAGTAAGTGTGCAAATAATAATAAAATATACAATACTCTATATTTTAAATTCCATGTAGCCAAATGATAATAAAGAAGACTTACATTGAATGTTTCCAAACTCCTGTACCCTTAGTCAAACAAGGGTTGAGACTGATGAATAAATGTAGTCAGGATACATATGAGGTCACCTTTGTTGTATTAATAAGCATTCTGAAAATGAAATGATGAAGGTACATGCCAGAACTTGTCACCTTGAGATGAGCAGCTTCTTGGCAAACTTGGATAATAATTAATCTGCACAATTAAGTTTTTCTTGTCACTTTCTGGACAATCAATAAAAACAATAAATCAAGCTCTGAGATGTAGTGTTGGCCAATTTTCATGGTGTAAATATTTACACAGTGGTGGAATCTAAGTTATAATGTGGCATCACTGAACACATTCTGCTGTAATAGTTCCATCATACAGAGATAAATTACCTCAGGAATATGGGTAAAATGTAGCAAAATAATTAGGAAGTAATGAGTTTTGAGCATTTCTTACATGTGCTCTTAATTTTTACTTCTATTTTAGTTATGCTTTTGTACAATTTAATTTTTAATAATGATTAACATAAGGTATTTATCAATCAACTTTCAGAATTACTGAAAATTTCCTACAAGTTCCTATAGATTATTGCTCGCTGGCTATCACACATCACTAAAACCTATATATCTTTCAACTCCCCAAGATGTTATTTTCTTAAACAGTACTCCTATTAACCTATTTATTCTTTTTGATGATTTTTCTTTCTTACTGCACTAACATTTTTATTATAATTTGAATCGCTTTCCCTTTTCCTGAAGCTGTCTCTTCAATATGTATTTAGTGACAATCTTCTGGTAACAAATCCTCATAGTTTTAATTTGTCTGTATAACAGGCAGAATAATGGCCCCTGAAAATGGTTACACCCTCATCTTCAGTACCTGTGACTGTGTTACCTTCTCATGACCAAAGGAACTTTGCAGATGTGATTAAGGGTATGCACCTTGAAATGGGGAGTTTATTCCCAATTAACCAGAGAGCCCAATCACATGGGTCATTAGAAGCATGCTTGATAGCTTAGGTATCCAGAGGGATGACAGTGTGGGCAAGTTTTGGCCCACCGTGGCTGATTCTGAAGATGGAGAAAGAAACATGGATGGTTCCTAGAAGCCGGAAAAAATAAGGAAATGGATTCTCTCCCAGAATCTCCAGAATTTAATGCATCCCTTCTCACACCTTGACCACAGACCAGTAAAGCTGGTTTGGGGTTTCTAATCTATAGAATTATAGAAGTAGAAATTGTTATTGTTTGTGCCACCAAGTTTGTGGTAGGGTGTTATGTAGCTATAGACTAGTAATGAGATTCATAATGCCTTTACTTTACCTCCACTTTCCAGGCATGTTTTTCGTGATGTTGAATTCTCATTTGGCAATTGTTATTTTATTCACAGTTTTACTATGATGTGAATTGTTGTTTTTTTGTTTTTTTTTTTTGTATTTATCTTGTTTTTATCTCACGTTCTTTAACTCTGTGGATTAAAATATCATTGGTTTTAAAAAATAATAACTGTTTCTTTTCCAAATATTTTTTGTCTCATTCTCTTTCTTTCTTTTAGTTATTTTGGAACTCAGGTTTTAAATACTTTAGATGTCTGTATTGAGTTCTAGACATCTCTTAAGCTCTCTTTTTTTGTATCTTGTATCCTTTTCTTCTCTCTGTGCCACTTACCGACTGTTTCCTATGCTCTGTCTTCTCTCTAATCCTAACCTCTCTTCTATTTAAACTTTTGTTAAAACATCTTTTCAACTCTTTTTATCTGTTGTTTTCTTTTTCAGTATTGTTTCTAATTTGATTTCCTCTCACACATTGAAATCCTATGCCAATATCATTTCCATTTATTTTTATCTTATATTTATCTTTCCATTTATTTTTAACATATTAAAATTTAGTTATTTTAAAATCTCTACTGGGTAATTCTAATAAATATTTCACCCGCATTGAATATTTTTGTATTTTCTATCTTTCTTCTATTTGGGGTCAACGGGTTCTGTTTTAAAGCATTTACTTTACTGAATACTAGATACAGCCTGTGAAGAATTCTAAAGATTCTGAAGATGTTGTCTTCTCAGAGAGAATTTATTTTTCTTCTGTCCAACAGGGAGAGTATGATCACGTCACCTTAATCACTCAAGGTCATTTATTTATCCTTTGCACTCATTCTAGGGCACAGCCCTTCTAACTCTTAAGAAAGCTTGGGCTGTTTACCTAGACTTCCTTTTCTTCACGGCTTAAATTCCATTTTTATTTTCCAAGCGCTACAAAACTAAACGCGCACGCGCGCGCGAACACACACACACACACACACACTTTTTTGGCCTCTTAGTAATAATGGCCCTGAAATTTTGTCCCTCAAATCCTGATTGTCTTGGTTGTTCTCTGTACCTTAAAACAATTGTTTTTGTCTTTGTGTTTTATCCAGATTTTAGAGCTGGTTCTGTTGAGAGGTTTAGCTTGATACCAGCTATTTCATTAAAGCCAGAAGCAGAAGTAATTAAGGGACTATGTTTTATTGCTTGTATGTAGTAAAGGTTTAAATGAATGTGTCAGCTAGTAAACATTCAATGTGAATGGATGAAATGAATGAATTAATTCATGAATGGAACACATTATTCATGATTTCAAGAAAGAACTGGGTATACGGACCAATTTACACTATACTTATTAGAATTACATTTAATGAATTATGCTTTGATTTTATGCCAACCATTTACATTTCTGGGCACTAAAAAATAATAGTTGTACAGAAAGTACAATGGTGTTAATTGTTCTGTATGTTGTTTTGGAACTTGTTTATTGGGTCAGCAGTGTTCTTTCTAGGAGGGCACCCAGAAAACGAACTCATTTAACCATATTGCCAAGAAAAGTTGCCCTATGTATTATCATTTGGCCAATTTTTACTCCGAATTTACTGTGTTATAAAACCACTCAAGGTTTTGTTTTTCTTTTGCATTTAGTTGATAGAAAGCTTAGAGGAAATTTTGTAGTCTCCCCTTATTATGTCTACATAATATATGATTTAGTTTTATTTCTCACTACATTTTATGCTCCTGACATGTTTTTTGTTCCTATTGTACCTGCTTTGAATATTTTATATTTTATGTATTTTGGGTTGTTACCTAAGATTCTTTATGGAACAAGATAGAGTACAAGTAAATTATTCGAATTTTTAACAAAGTGTTTTCTATAATATATGTTCTCTCTCAAAATGGTGTTTGATCACATTTACAATGTGATCAATGGTTAAATGGTTAGAGGGCTTTGGTAAATTTAACATATACATATGCAGTAAATATTTTATATCTTAAATAGTACATTTGACATTTTATTTACTCATTTCATATCTAGTAAAATAGTGTGGATATTAATCAACCTTGCCACCTTTTTAATAGATGAGGAAATAAAGCATAGAATTAATTAGGCAGCATGTGAATAAGTTAGAATTCAAGTCAAATATCTTTATTCCAATATAATATCAGTAGAAAATAATAAACAGAAGTGATTCCACCTGTAAAAATCATGCCAAGACCTTGGATGCTGTATTCTCTCTGTCTTTCCTTCTTGCTTATCAGAATCTTCAATCAAACAGTCCAAATATTTTCTTAAGTATAATAATACCATTTTATTTTAGCTTAGTACTTACAAATCTTTTCTTTGCTTATTACCATGCTTTCTGTAAAATAAGAACCTTTTAATTCTCCTTTCACACATTTCTGCTTAAAGGCACACCTTCACATGGATCAAACTTAATTGCATTGTGGCCCTTAGCTAGTTCAAATTCCTCAATCAATTCACCTCAGACTCTTCTTCTTTCAAGACTAAACAAGCCCATTTTTCTTAATCTCTTCTCATATGTTCAGTATTCCCTTCCATTCCATTTATCATTTCTGTTGCCCTCTGCTCTCCCCAATTTAGCTATAGTGTTCTTCAAATAAGGTCCTCTATCAGATGGGCAAATGCTTAAAATCTCCCCTTCCACACTCACATCAGGCTAAGAAGCTGTTCTGGTAATTCCAGTTTGCATGGTTATTATAAGTCTTGAGTCCATGAAATGTTAAAGGTAACATTCTGAAGAGGCAGGATCAAATAACATTTCCTTGTGTTTGATATTTTAAGATGATATGGTGTTTTGCCTAAAAAGAAATGAGATGGTGAGTCTTTGAATCACAAAGAAGGAAGTGCTTTGCCTGTTGTGTGGATTCTGTGGTATCCACACTAAAGAGCTACTTTGAAATATCAAGAGATAATGTCATTCTTGTAAATAATTAAATATAGTTCCTTTTGCCAAAATGCTCAATGACTCTTTTCACGAGGTTATCTATCACTATCAGGGAGATGAGTGTGATGTGAACCCAGGGTCTTTGTAATAATGAATGAAATTCATCATAAGATGATGTATGCTTAAAAAATAAGTAAACTCAGAAGCAAGCGCTACCTAAAGAAGTCAGTGTGCAGCTCTCTGAGGCATCTCTAAAAAAAAAAAATAAAATAAAATAAAAACTTTGGCATGAGAAACATCAATTATAAGAGCTCCTGGGTGATAAACAGCTACTTCCATATAAGGAGTAATTACTATCTCCTGAGCTGACCCAGAGATTCTCTGCAGGGAGTGACTGTAATAGTGTAGTTGGAGCCATATGCCATGGGCCTCTCTATGCACTGACAGAGAGGACTCATCCGGGAATGACTTGGAGGAAGTCATGTGTGTTTATGCAAAATAATCATTTTCTTCTGTTATAAAGAGCTTAAATGTTGTATTCAGATTCTTAATGGAAAACATGGTGACAAGACCAGAAGTTGGGCAAAGCAGGTCACTGATTAGATCTTGAGGCTGAGCACTCAGTCAAGAGGGGCATGAAGAGCATGGCTGAGTCTGAAAGGCTTGGAGTGTGTGCTGCCAATGACACTGGGCATTTCAAATGCACTTGGCAGTTCTGACATTTGGAAGTCAAGACAATAGCTAGCTTTGTATGGTTTAGTGGGAAGTGATGGAGTACTGGCTTTACTAGTTTAAAGGAAAACATGATAATCCATTGGCTCTGATAACTGGAAATTTTGGTCACGTCCTGGTTGCAGATACGGATGGGTCCACAGAACATCAAATGGCATCCTCAATACTCAGTCTTTACCTCTTATCTGTGCTTTCCTCTGTTGGTTCTACTGTCAGGTGGGGTCTTGACCCACCAACAAGACAGTTGCCAGGTGCTCCCAAGTTATATTTATACATAGCCTATCCTCCCAGCAACTCCGTAAAAAAAGAGAGTTTCTTTCCCATTAGTTTTAAAAGAAATCCATAATGAGTCTCATTGATTCTTGGTTACCCTGGGCTTGGTTCATTGACCTTCACTGGGTCACTCCAAAGTCACACTCAGAACACCCTCTTAGGGTCATGAGCAAGATGAGGGTCCCCCCTCCCCAAACTGCATGCAATTGAAGAGGCTGATTGATATTTCCCAAAGGGAAAATCATGGTGTTGATATCAGAAATGGATAAAAAGAAAGAGAAACAAAATATCTAAGAAGAGAACCATTCTGAAAAACTCCAAAGACCTATAACAAGTAGAGAATGAAATCCTTCTCCATATTTAAATACTGACACATATTTCTAACTACTATATTGACTCATAAATGATTAAAACTTTAAAGAACAAAAATTACTAATGAATGTTTTTGGTCATTTAAGGTTAGCTATAGCACTCAGCAGACACAGGGCCAGTTACTCCAACAATCCTAGAAATCATTAATGTTTTCTCTTTTGCTTATTTATTTCTGGAAAGGCATACGGACACCATACTCAGTGATTTACAAATGTTTCCCCTTTAATTATGGAAAGGACCCTGAAAAATAGTAATGTTAATATCTTATACACATGAGAAATCTTGGTCATGAGAGGCTAATTGACTTGCCTGAAGATAAAACAGCCATCAAAGGAAAAATTGGGGTTAAAATACCAATTCCTTTGACTCTTTCTCTACATAATGCCCCAATATTCCAAATTATAAATACCACTGGGCAAGCAGAGAAAGTAAACTAGTTTTATTATTAAATGTGAAACTCTTCTTGCCACTGTCAAATATAATACACCAAATCCTTGTCTTCCAAGAGTTGCTAGCCCTTGAACAACCATTTCAGGAGAACTGAGAGTTTGCTCAGAGCTCCAGAGGTTGGGGTTTTGTCCAGTTTGGTAGTCATTACTGTTTCATACTATGTGCTTATGGTCAAAGACATTCAAATGGAGTGAAGGTTTGTGTCCCAACAAATTATATGTTAAATCCCAATATCCATTATGATGGATTTGAAGGTAGGGTTTTTGAGAGATGATTAGGACAGGAGAGAAAAGCCCTTATATAAAGGATTAGTGCTCTTGAGGGGAAAACGATTGCAGAGAGGATCTTTGCCACTTCTGCCACGTGGGAATGAGAAGACAGCCATCTGTGAAACAGGAAGAGGACTCTTGATCTTGGACTTATCATCCTCTAGGATGCTGAGAAATGAGTCTTTGTTGTTTATAAGCAACACGGTTTATGTATTCTTGTTATGACAGCCTAAACTAAGTATAATTTACCAAGACCAATAATATTAATATCTTAGAGTCAGCCAAGATCCAAAAAGTAGCATCACTTATTATGGAGCCTGAACCTGCTACAGAGCCCTTTTTTGCTTTAGACCATCCCCCCCCCCAAAAAAAAATATGTCTTTTGGGTCTTCCAAGATGTGGATGGGAGCAATAGTCACAAGTATGGAATTGGCTTTCTTCAGAATCTAAAATTTACTGTGAGATATTTTGCTTCTTTTCTTCTCTTCTCTTCTCTTCTCTTCTCTTCTCTTCTCTTCTCTTCTCTTCTCTTCTCTTCTCTTCTCTTCTCCTTTCTTTCTTTCTTTCTTTCTTTCTTTCTTTCTTTCTTTCTTTCTTTCTTTCTTTCTTCTTTTTTTTTTCTGTAGCTATCTTGGCAAGAGAGGGAGGCTCAATTTCAGAGGCTTTACTTTGGCTTCCACACTACAATGGCTCTTATTCCACAAGGTAGGGACTTATATGGGAATATAACTAACTATGTCTATTCCAATTATACATTCAAGCCTAGAACATAACCCCTATGTTAGATCCACTGGGCATGCTGTGAACTAGACCTGGGCCAGAAAACCATTTCCTAGTTGGCTGCCATATACTTCAATTTCACTAGGTGGCGCCACATGATGCTTTGGATTCTAAGAGTTCAATGTTCTGGAACCTTCTGCTCTTGAAATATTTGGATATACTTTTTCCCTGTTATAAATGGTTGAAAGCCCCTTTGGGAAGTGTTGGGGAAACATTACTCCATACTGGCTGTAGTGTTCCAGGATACTTTCTCCTGAACATCAACCTCTCTCCATTCAGTGGATCCCAGATGTGAAAATCAGCCTTCAACCTAGCGACTGTGCAGAAATCACGACTTTTATTGGGTGGATACTGTTATTCTCTGATTACCTAACCTTGATTTCTTTTGTTAGTATGGATCACAAAGTCTACTCTTGGCCATGGTTTGTTTACAATGTTTGTTCACAGCTCTCTGTAGCTCATGTCCTCCTGGCCACTAGTCCAGTCCTACTGCTCATTGTGATAATTATTCCCATTGGCTTCTGAGAATTATACTGTGCTACCTGCCCTTTTTTACTTGGGAGTCCATTATTCCCAGTGTTGTAAGCAGTCTAATTTTGTAATAACATCTTCCAACACTGAGCATAGCCCTCAGAGGACAACTATCACTCATAATCTCAGGGACACTGATACCATTCTCACCTGTGAACTCTTTATTACTTGGGTAAACAAGGTGTCTTCTGGGCTCTCCCATGGAACCCTGGTGGATTTTTCAGGCTTAGGGTGTATCCACTCTAACACACTCACTTCTTGGGGCATTTTGAGCTCTTCTTCCCACCATGAGAATCATAGTATTTCTACTTCATTTAATGTGGACTATAACTTTCACCTAGTGTCTAAGATCCATGCCAGCAGCACACTGGTGCTGCCTTCCATGTGTTTGCCAAGGTATGAAATCCTGTACCCTAGAAGTATACTGAGGTCTAATATGGAATTTACAGCTGATGTCAAACTCAACATTGTTCTTTGATTCTCATTATGTTAGAAAGATTTGCATTTTTCTAATTTATGTAGCTAAATAAGTTTAATGCCCTTTTTTTTCCCAATGTGATTCATGTTTTTTTAACTTAAGGTCCTAGAATAAATGGTGGTGAATTAGGCACAACAGTGAAGAAAGAACAATAGTATGAACTAATTCTCCTACCTGCTTTCTTTGGATTATTCTTATATACATATGGAAGAACACAATTAAGAAAACTTTTTGTTTTATGAGATTCAATAGAATCTTCTTAATAGAGTATGTGGACATAGATTAAGAAATCAATCAGTTTACCCAGCACCATTTGTTGAATAGGGAATCTTTTCCCCACTGAGTGTTTTTAATTACGCCCGGTTATTTTTAGAGGTGAAGTCTCTCTCTGGCTCAGGCTGGTGTTGAACTAGTAAGCTCAGGCGATCCATCCGCCTTGGCCTCCCAGAGTGCTAGGATTACAGGCATAAGCCACCGCACAGGCCATGGAGTTTATTTTAAATGTTATCAAATTAGGTCTCTGATAACAGAGGACAGAAGGCAAAGGTGAGAAGGTTTAAAAAAGGTTAAAAGAGTGAGAAATAACAGAAAATTTGCAAGAAAACTGAAAGGACAAGGGAGAAATACATGGCTTAACATCTACAGTTACAGTGAGACAATGGCCCAGTGAGGTGGCTCAAACCTGTAATCCAAACACTTTGGGTAGCCAAGGAGAGACTATCACTTCAGGTCAGGAGACAGAAACCAGCCTGGTTAATATAAAAATTAGCCTAGAATTGTAGCACACAACTGTAGTCAGTCCCAACTACTTGGGGAGCTAAGGCAGGAGGATTGTTGGAACCCAGAAGTTGAAGTTTGCAACGAGTTAAGATCATACTTCTGCAATTCAGCCTGGGTGACAGAGTGAACCCCTCTCTCTGAAAAAATAAAATCAATATGGCCTCTCAGAGAGCCCGCAGCCTAGAATGAGTTTCTTAAAAATATAGAAAGAATGTTATTGTGAGACTTATTTATGATTATTCAAATAGATGTACCTTTGTGGTTACTGCTCAATGGGGTGCCTAAAAAATGTGCTAAGAAAATGTGGTAGGAATACAAGGGTGAACAACACTAGACCGTATTTGGTTTTCATGAAGTTTGCAGCCTACTGAATCACAAAGTCAAACAAATCCTAAGAAATGTATAATTAAAATAGGATTCACCTGTTTTGCCTGGGTAAGTGCCTGAAGGGACGGTGTGCGCAGCAGGAGGAGCATCAGGGAAGTGCTATCTGGGCAGACAGTGTGAGGGTCCCTGGTGGGGTCTGAGTTCCAGGGAGTGGCAGCGCCACGTGGCTGGGGGCCGTGTGTTGCGGGAAGGAGTGTGCTAGCAGCAGCGGCAGAGTTCAGAGGGGGCAGGCTGGAGGGGGCTTTGGTGACTACACTCAGTGTTCGAGTATTTGCCCTAAGAACAATGGGAATCTGTTAAAGAGCCATAAGTAATGAGTGACACGGTGTAATCTGACTTGAGTTTTGTAAAGATTGTTGCTGTTGCTTGAGGGGAACACACCGGAGAGGGCTTGTGTGGGCTCAGGAAGCACGTGGGGATGCAATCACAGTAGCCTGGTGGTGCATCACGTGAGTTTGAGCTGGTAGGAGATGGAGACAGGGAGAAACAGACAGACCTGGCCTATGTTCAGGAGGCAAAGTCATCATGGCTGATGGAAAGTTCTGGTTCACGGGTTCATGGACTTCGTGGATGGTGGGTCATGTTCTGACAGAGGGAACTGAAAGAAGACCAGGTGTGCCTCTGAGACCAGCAAGAGCAGATGTCGGGCAGGCAGCTGGAGATGTGTGTCTGGACCTCCAGTGAACGATCAGGGCTAGGGATAAAAATGTGAGCGTCACTGGCCGTGTCACAACTTAGCTGGCCTCAAGGAAGGTTTGGTGTGAGAAGAAAGTACAGTGTTTGGGATTAGTCTCAGGACATTCTCATTTTTAGAATTTGAAGAGAGGAGAATGAGGCTGAGCTTGGAACTCCAGCTTTCTGAATCTTGGTATATCACACTACTTTATATGGAAAAACACAAAACCAAAACCCAACGTTATCTCATATTCCCAAAACTCTGAAATCTGAGTCATGTAAGTCTTGAGACAAATCTAGACGGGTACTTACCACTAGAAAAATTTTAACAATCAATGATATGTTGATTTATAGAACATTTAGACCACAAACGTCCCTCTCCTGTTCAAAGCCCTTCCAGTCTTCTGTGCTGCTCTTGTAACTCCCATTTCCTACAGTTGCAGCGAGGCTGAGCACCTTTTCCTTTTCTTATATAGATAGGGAGATGAGAGCTTCCCTAGGATTCAGGGGACAGGGATGGAGAAGAGGAAAGATGTTTCAAAACGTCTCTTCCCCCTACTCCATCTCTTTTGTACCGCCCCATCTTTTGGGATCTGACCATGGTTTCTATATAATAATTTTCTAAATTGAAATAATCATCTCATCTGGAGAGAGACTGAGTGCCAAGGAGAGCCTGAGCTATGGGCTTTAGAATGGAAGAGCATTTGAGGAGGAAGAGTCTGGCTTCCTCCAAGGATACGCCATGCATACTGAAGGACCTCTGCCTCCCAGAGTGCTAGGATTACAGGTGTGAGTCACCATGCCCGGCCTCTATTTTTATTTATTTATTTATTTTTTTGGAGACAAAGTCTTACTTTGTTACCCTTGGTTGAGTGCTGTGCTGTCCCAGCTCACAGCAACTTCAAACTCTTGAGCTCAAGCAATTCCCTTGCCTTAGCCTCCCAAGTAGCTGGGACTACTGGACACCACAATGCCTGGCTATTTTTTTTTTTAAGAGACAGAGTCTCTGGACTCGGCATCTATAGCACAGTGATTATGGTGCCAGCCACATAGGCTGAGGGTGGTGGGTTCGAACCTGGCCCCCGGCCAGTTAAACAACAATGACAACTGCTACAAAAAAAAAAAAAAAAAAGAGAGAGAGAGAGAGAGATGGAGTCTCTCTTTGGCTTAGGCTGGCTAGTCTTGAACTCCTGAGCTCAGGCAATCCACTCACCTCAGCCTCCAAGAAGGGTGATAATTTTTAGTGGGAACGACTTTAGGGGTAAAGGGATGGAAGCTGTATTAAAGTGAGTTAGAGAGTGAGTGGGAAGTGGAGAAACAGGAAGTGTAGATTAACTCTTTAGAAACTGGATTGTACTTTGTACAGGCCGGGCGCATTGGCTCATGCCTATAATTCTAGCACTCTGGAAGGCTGAGGCGGGCAGATCGCTTGAGCTCAGGAGTTCCAGACCAGCCTGAGCAAGAGCGAGACCCTGTCTCTAAAAATAGCTGGGTGTTGTGGTGGGATCCTGCAGTCCCAGCTACTGGGGAGGCTGAGGCAAGAGGATCGCTTGAGCCCAGGAGTTTGAGGTTGCTGTGAGCAATAACACCATGGCACTCAAGCCCAGGGCGACTGAGACTCTGTCTCAAAAAAAGAAAAGGATCGCTTGAACTCAAGAGTATGAGGTTGCTGTGTTGCTGTAAGCTACAACACCAAGGCACTCTACAGAGGGTGAAAGTAAGTCTCTGTCTAATAAAAAAAAAAAAAAAAGAAAAAAAGAAAAAAAGAAAGAAAAAAAGAAACTGGATTGTAAAGAGGAAGAGTGAGAGAAGGCTGAAGAAGGATGTAAGGTCTAAGGAAGGTTTTCGCTTTTTTTTTTTTTCTTTTCTTTTTTTTTAATGACATGAGAGAGTCTTAAGCATGTTTAAATCTCTCTGGGAAGGATCTAATTGAAGGAGATGGAATATTTCTAGAGAGAAAAGGGATCCCTAAGAGTATGGAAAGATAGTGAGATTCCTGAGAAAGAAGATGAGAATAAGACCTGAGGTGTGGGGAGGACGAGTTGGCCTTCCATAGAGGGAAGGAGGGCCAGGAGCAGCAAGCTCCAGAAGTTCAAATAGATGCTCCTGAAATAAAGACTGTGCCTTCGTTGGAAAAGAAGAGACTGAAGCAGTCTAAACCCCGAGTGAGAAATCTCTTGCTTTGGATTGTAATCTCTTAGAGTTAAGAACTCTGTCTTAAATACTTTTGCTCTCAAACAGTATTTAATTGAATTGCTAAAAACCCTACTATTTCTTAAATCTCTAATGTGAAAGAGTGTTAAAATCTAAATACAACAGGCTTTTGATTATGATGAATTATGTAAAATACACAGAACTTTTTTAGTCTAGTGAGTGAATATGTTTTAGTATGTTATGGATGATGGCATATTTATAAAAAGCGTTGTCATTTATAAATCTTTACTTCAATTAAGTAGAACATAAGAATGTGTCTTGCCTAAATGTGAGATTTAATTGTAGTTGTCTATTTGTCTGATTTAATGTTGAAGTTACTGCTCTAAGAAAATCCCAGATTGGTATTTTGCATTTTATAGACTCTGGAGACTGTCCTCCTCGGAGGATGTGTTCTGCCAACCAAACTTACCTTACTTCATGGTATTCAAGGTACATCAGGGTATTCAAGGTAGATCCATCTATTAAGAAGAATTACACATTAGAACATTTGTAATATAAAACAATAAAAGTCTACTGGCCCGGTTGGCAACCGCTAAGATAACTATGCTAGGAAAGAGCACTGAATTCCAACTTTCAGTTTAAAAGCAAATCATCATCATAAACAAACGATCATTAAAAGTTCAGGTATCATTTGGCTAATTTTCTGATTTCTTTTTTTTTTTTTTTTTTTTTTTTGAGACAGAGTCTCACTTTGTTGCCCTCCGTACAGTGCCGTGGTGTCACAGCTCACAGCAACTTCCAACTCTGGGCTCAAGTCAGTCTCTTGCCTCAGCCTCCTAAGTAGCTGGGACTACAGGTGCCTGCCACAATGCCTGGCTAGTTTTAGAGACCGGGTCTCGGTCTTGCTCAAGCTGATCTTGAATCTGTGAGCTCAGGGCAATCCACACACCTCAGCCTCCCAGAGCGCTAGCATTACAGGTGTGAGCCTCTGTGCCCGGTCCTAATTTTTTCTTTCTTTCTTTCTTTCTTTCTTTCTTTCTTTCTTTCTTTCTTTCTTTCTTTCTTTCTTTCTTTCTTTCTTTCTTTCTTTCTTTCTTTCTTTCTTTCTCTCTTTCTCTCTTTCTCTCTTTCTCTCTTTCTCTCTTTCTCTCTCTCTCTCTCTCTCTCT